>PVKC010000031.1:0-95485 GCA_004027635.1 Crocidura indochinensis
GAGAGTCACAGAACAAGCCAACTCTCAAAGGCTGGTCTAGCTTTTAAACAGATGAACTGATCTGAGGCCATTTCCTTAAATTTTGCCCATCCTTTGGCCTGAGTAGCTTTATCAGCTATTAAGCAAGCCACAGAGTTGGGCTTCTCTGTGTCCTCACCAATATTCACAAGGAACGCTGGCTACAGGAGATACCTGGCATGCACAGTAATGGTGAATCCATGTGATCACCTACTGTATGTTGAGCTCTGGGGTGAGAGCTCTGCACATACTTTCCCCCTGATTTCTCCAGTCAAAGTCATATACATCTAAAACTTCTCTGAAACTCACTGCATGTTGAAGACTAAAATAAGGCTAGAGAGGCATCTTAAAGGCAAGATGTATGCCATATAAGCTGAAGAACCAGAATTTGATCCTTGGACACATAGTTCTGGAAGCTCCTGTGTACCATCAGGGGCCTGGTGGCTAACAACACTACTGGAAACCAAACAGCTTCCTCATCAGTAATGCTGAGCATTAAACTGTCCAGATAGGCTAAGCAGGCATTTCTGAACTCTTTGAGCATGACACCATATAGATATAGATAGAGATACATGCAAACAAAACTGAGGTCGAGAGAGGTGTTGTCTCCAATCCTCCAATTAGTCAGGGCAAAAGGGTCTGAAGCCAAATGTCAAGAACCCGCAGAATGTGAGCAATAGTGGCAGGGCTCCAAGTCAAGTGGCCCACTTTGAGGTACTCTGAGGTGCAGCATGTCCTCTAAAGTACTGTAGATGGTTCCCACCTTTCAGGACCTGCTACTCACTGTTGAACTCATGGGCTTAGAGGTACCTTCTCAAGGCAACTGGAGCCAAGGGGCAACATCACCCCTGGCAATTCTTGAGGAATATAGAAGCCTAAGCAACAAGGTCTCCAGGGTACCCATGAAATTAGTACCCTAAATAGAAGAGTGTATTGGAAGAAAGCCAAGAAGCCAGAGGCTCTAATCCTTTAAAATAGGCTATGTGCCACAAGCACAATATTCTCTTAATGGCAGCCAAATACCTGTAAGCTGTTTCAATATTTTCCTTTTTTTTCCAAAATTCTTTTGGTGAGTTGAATCAGGCTTCACATATTCCATCCATTCAGGTCTCTCTCATGGCACAAAGCCTCTCTGATGAAACAGAAACTTGCCCCATGGGGATGCCAAGTGGCGTCCCCTGAATCTGCAGGTATCTTTGAGTTCTGTTTTCAAGTCAATGGTGTCTTTGACTTGAGTCTCTCTTACCAGAGAGACCCATGAGGTCACACTCAGAATTCAGAGTGTGGGCTCCACAGATAGATACTGGGGTTTACATTCCAGCTTTTCCACTGAGCACTTGTCCTCTCTGAGATGTGCTTTACTCATGAGTTGAAAACTGTTGGGAAAACTAAGTGATATTATACAATATGGGAAATAGCCAATGAGGGAGAAGGATCATAGGTTCTGATGGCAGACCGATAAAATCCAGACTCTGACTTTCTTACCGGCTGTGTGTCCTTGGGCAAGTTAGTTAAGCTTTCTGGGCCTCAGCTTTTTCAACTAGAATATAGGGCTAATGATAGTATCTGCCTCATTGGGTAAGGAATGGATGAGCTAGAGCTTGAAAAGTGCTTAGAACAGCACCTGGCACATTAGTGGGTACTCAGATAATGAGACTTGTTATGATTAATGCATGTAAAGCCCTCAGCATGGTAAAAATAAGTGTTCAATAAATGGTAACTGCTATTA
Source organism: Crocidura indochinensis (assembly GCA_004027635.1). Lineage (NCBI taxonomy): Eukaryota > Metazoa > Chordata > Mammalia > Eulipotyphla > Soricidae > Crocidura > Crocidura indochinensis. Next base: position 1,748 of record PVKC010000031.1, read on the forward strand.
TTACAAGGTATACTTTCCACTGAGAATTTTATGCACATTTATCTTCTAGAAAGCAATTAAAAAATGAAGGCATTGGGGAAAAATCTTGCTCTTATGTAAAAGCTATAGTTAGAAAAGAGAGAATTTGGGGGTTCAGTTAGTTTTGTTAGAAGAACACCTTAGGATCCCAAAGCCCCCTACTATGTCAAGACTCCCCTTTGCTTCCTTTTGTTCAGCCATACACTCCTTCATTTATCACTTACTAAAAGCCAACCCAAGAGCCAGGAATGGTCTAGCAGTGAGACAAGCTCTGATCCTGTCCTCCCAGACCTTAAAAAAAATAGCAGGGTAGATACAACTGAAAAGAATGCATCCACAATAACTACTTAAAACAAGCTTCAATTTGTTTTGAAAGATGATGGGAGAAGGCATGACCAGATCCTAGCTAATGAGTTCTAGTATTGGTCATGTGTATGAGGCAGGAATCCCTGGAAAGTTCCCCGAGGAGTGTAAACTGGGTCTTCAATGGATGAATAGGAATTGGCCAATGATGCTTGGGAATGGAAGGAGATAATGACCATGTGAATAGACAGTCTGTTTTGCTCTGAGCCCTACAGACACAATGTAGTTATAACTAGGGTTTCAGAAAGAAAAGCAATGTGGTTGACTTCTTCTTAGACCATCCACTCAAAATCTCTTCCCTGAGAAGTAGGAGTTCAGAAATAAGCCCGTGTACAGAGGAATCGAGTTCTTAGTTGTGACTGCTCTCTTTTCTTTTCAGCTTCATAGTGCCTCCTTGCCACGACTGCCATGTTTCAGGCCCAGGTCCTGAGGTCCAGCGAACACCACTGTTGGCTCAGATTCCCAGAGACTGCAACCAGGGTGTACTCTGCCCACATGTGAGTACTAGCCAGAATACAACCAGAACGCTGTCCTCTGAATGCCCTCCAACGCCTCAATCCTATCCCAGCCACAGTCCACTGGGTTTTGTGAGACTATTTAGGAAGATAAGTTTTCCTTGCCTAAGAAAAAGGAAACAGCATGAAAGAAAACAATGGCCCCAAAGGAAAAATTTGTGATTGACATGACTGGGAATGTTCCCTTAGGAGCACCATATATCATCACTGAAGCAAACCCCTGTGTCACTTATTCCTCTGCTTGCTTCCACACTGTGAAAAGGAGATGTATTTAAGTTTCCTGCAGTTTTACAGTGGAAACTGATGCTCTAGGAAGGGAAGCTGCAGGTCCCAAGCATAGCAAGTTTCTTTTGGAATTCACACATCAGGAGTCCGGTGCAAACCCCTAAATGGTACCTTTGTTGTCTTTCTCTTTGAGACAGCAAGCTTCTTCCAGGAACAGAACTGCCTGCTGGCTTCCCTTGATAAACAACTCACAGCCCTCATGACAGATCAGCTGTTTAATATTAGCCTAATTCATTGTTTATCTAAGTGATGATTATCATTGCAATGAAATACTATTTTAACTAAAGGAGACGAGTGACGCCAAGCCCCCAGGAAGAAACTACAGATGGGAATGACTGATGGAACTTCCCGTTCTCAGAGGAGAAGAGCTCTATACCCTGTCTGGCATAGCTCCACATCTGATGCTGCTCCAAAGACCTAAAGACATGTGCCCTGGAGCAGTATATGGTCCCAGCCCCTCCAAGTGAGACTCCATGGCCCAGGCAAATGTGAAAGTGCGACCTGTGCTTCTAAAGCGAAGCAGTCTAGAATCAGTGGAGTCTGTGCAGCCGCCTCACCACCGCAGAACCAAGTCACAGCAGGTTCGATTCAAAGAGGATGGGGCCATTAAGACACCGCCCGGCCTAGCAGAGGTCGCTGTTCACTCTCCTGAAGACCCAACTGCAATGGGCAAGACTCAAGCACCCCGGCACCATCACCTGCCCACCTACTCACTTTCCTTCCCCAGGTCCCAGAAGGGGGGCTTGCGGAACATGGCTATCCAAACCTCCCCCAGTCTCAGGAAACATTTCCCGGTTTTCAAAAGGAAGAGACTTACAGCGAGCAAGTCCTTGGTGGAAATGCCAACAGCATCCCAAAGTGCCATCCAGCTCAACGGCAACCTCTCGGAACAGGACATTGTGTCCTCCAACCTTGCCTACTTACGGCTGGCTCAGCATCTTGAGGATGGGCCTCAAAGGGTCAAGCTGTCCCACCTGTTACTCCCAAGAATGCCCAAAGTGCAAAGCAATGGACCCGTTAGCATATGCTCAGATGCGGGGACATGGAGCACCTCTGAGAAATCAACAGCTGCCATTCAGGTCCCTGATGATATTTACCAGAGTCCTAGATGGGCAGCGACAGACTCCACTGTCAGGCCAGAAAGGTTAGCTGAGAGAAGCCACTCTACACCCCCTTTAGTTGACATGTGCCCAGGGGACAGAAGAAAAATGCAGCCATCAGGGTCAGAACTGTCCTCCTCCTGCTCCAATACCACCAGCCGTGCCAACCACATTCCAGGCACAGGGAAACTTAAACCTGAGTTGCTTTTGCCCAAAGAAAATTCCGATAACCAAGATCCCTTGTCAGCCCAGTCAAAAGAGATGTGTGACCCCTTACTTCTACGAACTCACAGCTCCTCCATGTTGGACTCCCATGGCCAGCCAGTCAGTCTGGGAGGGGCTTCGGACTATTTTCCAGCCAGTAACAACCACCAGGACCCGCAGTCACCCAGGTCTAATATTGCATCAAAACCTGCCTCTGCGTGTCAGGAACAGAGAGTCAAGAGCCCCTCACCACCAGCCAACCCTGTGGAGACTCAGAACTGCCTTGGAAGCGATCACCTCTCAAGGTCTCTTCCAAGGAGGGAAACCAAACAACACGGTAGGGAGGTTGGTGGGACTCATCAGATCCATCTAGCACAGGGGGAAATCTGTGACCTCCAAGGCAGGCTTCAATCTGTGGAGGAATCTCTGCACTCAAACCAAGAGAAGATTAAAGTTCTTTTGAATGTAATCCAAGACTTAGAGAAAGCTCGAGCTCTCACAGAAGGGTAAGGTGATTATATATTACATAATATTATATATATATACCTATATATGTAAAGTAGGTTGTTTTCTATAGAATGAGTATAGGAGGATTATGGAGAGAAAGGGAGAAAATGGGGAAGAGGTATCTATGGGAAAGCAGGGAAAATGGAAGGAGAGTTGGGAGAGAGAGAGAGAGACAATAGAGACTGAGATCACTTTCCTAAGTAAAATGTCTCTCAAATATTCGAAATTTTGTTGTGTCAACAAGTTATAATCATTGACCCATCTTTGTTCAGAATATGCTTTCATTTAGTTTTAGGTTGTTACATTTCCATGGCTGTATGTTGTTTTCAGTGATAGAGAAAAGATGGGAAAAGATCTAGACATGGGAAAAGAGCTAGAGAAAAGCTAGGGGAAAGACGAGGCAATGAAGCCATAGGACAAAAAAGGATAATATTAAGATAGGGGTCCACTGGAAAATGGTGGGAGCAATTATAGGAATAGGTACCTGCCCATTCTCACTGTAAATTACAGCATGTTCATAGTATAGTAGTTACTTGTGTGCTCATCGCAAACACTTTACAAAGTTTACAAGTGATCTTCCCCTTGATGACTATTTTGATGGTTTGGATTGGTTCATTACTGGTGGAAACTGAAATGAAATCACAATTCCGAATGAAACAAGAGGTCCAAAATATTTGTCTAGGTGACTCAGCAACTTTCTGGGAGGGAAGGTCATTACTTCTTCTCATCCCTTGAAAAAGAAGTCATGAATTGGTATCTGCTGTTATGAATCAGAATTAGCATTGCCTTATAATAGCACTGTGAAGATCCATGTGCTGAACTAAGGTTTTAATCCCCTTCTATTCATTCACTAAGTTCCTCAGTTTTCCTTATCTTAGACATAGGTGTAAGAACAATGAACTCATTTCATAAGACTGATGTCATCATTTAAAAAAACCCTCATATTCCAAAGCCAACGACAACAGAATCAATACCCAATCTACAACAAGCTAGACACAGAGGGGACCACTTATACTAGCAGCCCAGTGGGGGGGGGGTTAGGGAGGGGGATATGGGATGCATGCTGGAAATGGAGGGTGGAGGGAAGACAACTTTGGCAGTGGGAATTCCCCTGACGCAATGTTAATATGTAACTAAAATATTACTGCAAAAGATATGTAATCTACTTCAGTCAAAATAAAAGTTATTATATATTAAAAAAACTCATATTATCAACGTCAAGAACAGTACACCACTTTACTAGCAATGAAGTGAGGAGAGGGATGCTGATCTCAAAAAATGAACTGCTAGATTGTGTGCATCTCATCGGGCTTTTGCCCTACAGATTGATCTAGCAAAATGCTCTATCTTACAGGCGCAACTTTTATCGAACCGGCCAAGATCTTAACAATTGCAGTACGTGCCAGAATACCGCGTGCATCATATACAGGTACCTGACCACAACCAGGCCCAGCTCTGTACAGCACAGACACGGTGGGCTCAAAGAACTTATTCCAAAACCCTCTTAAATGCAGAAGGGGAAGGGTAGAGGAGCAGAGACAGGAGGCCTCTGAATATGTAAGATTAAATAGGCAAGGTGTTTAACTATAAAGAGTTAACATCTGATTCCCAGGCAAATGCTGTTTTGATTCCTTGCAATTATTAGGACTATGAGCAGGTCTTTTGAGGTCATGATCATCCTAAAGTTTACTGAACACTAAGTGAAGGAACCATACTATGCCCTGCATGTATATCGGCATCTCATTTCATAGTTATTCCTGGTAGTGGGTGTTGATATTCTCAGGAGAGGTAAGCTATTTGGCTCTGCTATACAAAGCATGTTTAAAGAGCAGAAAGTGCTGGGCTCTAGAATCAAATATAAAACTTTCTGATCTCAAATCCTGTGATCTTGGTGAATCCATCTTCCCAGAATAATATTATTGAACAGTAGCTCTCATAAGCCAAGCAATGGTTGCAAACATCAGGAGCTGTACTAAGAACTTTGGATTCATATTTTAAATACATTTCCTTCTAGCAGTGAGTGGGTAAGTTTATTTTGTTTATTTGTTTAGTTGATGCCAGTTCTCAGGAATTACTCCTGGCTCTGTGCTCAGAAATTACTCCTGATGGTGCTCAGAGGACCATATGGGATGTCGAGGATCGAATTTGGGTAGGCAGGATCCAAGGCAAATGCCCTACCCACTGTTCTATTACTGCTGTCTCTAAAGTGAGTTTTTAACTATCACAAGAGAAATAACATAAAAGTACTGAATTTACCATCAGAACTCCAATTTGATGTGTGCCGATTTGTCTGGGGTTCAGTTTCCTCCTCTGTGAAATGGGATCAATGGTCCCTTGTCAGAGCTGCCAGAAGGAGCCAATGAGATGATCTCTGTGAAAACCTTTTGTAACTGCAAACCACAGCATACGTCAAAGGGCTGATTATTACTATGTTTACTAGAAAGATCAATGCCGCCTAAGCTTGCAGTGCACTGTCAATGGCACAGTGGAAAAGCTGTCATTTTAGTTGATGCCAGCTAATTTTGTTTGACAAAAAGTGTATGGTTTTGCTTTCTCTATTGGTTTTCTCACTTGGATAAGAAAGTCAACATAGGGCCTGAGAAAAATCGAAGGGTAGTTTGGTTGCCTGTGTTATCTTTGTAAAATTTCTCATTCTCACTAGCAATGGACAAATGGTTGGGGGGGGGCTGGGCTCTAAGTAAGAAGACCCCTCCTTACTTAGCCAGCATGTTTGGCATATTCTCATTCAACTATTAATACCAGTCACATTTCCCCTAAATAACATAAAATTCAAGACATGTGTACAAAATACCCTTTGAACAATATCCCTTAAAGACAAACAAACAAAAGCCTGTTAGATCTAAAAGTAAAATCAGGACGCCTTATCACCTGCTTATCCTCTCTTTTCTACTTCTCCTATCTTAACTAGAACCAGAATAATTAAATGTCTAGACAGCTAGAGAAGACAAAATGCTATTCATCATAAACAAGGATTATTTGTAAATAACCTTCATTTAAACTAGAGAGGCTTTCTTTTTTAAGCAGCAAGATGATGACCTAACATGATTTTTTATTTGGCCTACGTAAGTGCAAAGGACAAGTGGTGCTTCCCAGTTCCACATCCTCTGAATTTCCTCCTCAGAAAAATGGTGCCTTTAATTATGTTCTCTATGGTTCTTTTTTAGTTCTGACACTGGTGTTCGAAGTAAACGTAAAAGCAGCAATGTTTGGCTACACTATGACCTTCCAACAAGACTGACAATGTTTGCATTTTTTCTAGTACATACTCCCAACATCCCAAGCAAATATTTGAAATTAAGTCACACCCTTGATGCATTAGCAAACCTTCTTGCCACATCCTTTCAGCCTTCAAGAACAGTCATGTGTGCACTCATCCCTCATTACCATTCAAAGCCAGACAGTGCTCCCAGACAGCAGTTACATCCTTTTTCTAAGCAAGCTACTGCAAAGAAATGGGCAATTAATTTGATGAAAGCAAAAAGATCAGAAAAACATCCCTGTCGTGGTATCAGTGGAAAGATGAGGCTTGCGTTTTGTTTGTTTGGTTTTGCTTTTTTTTTTCTTCTTCAACAGTGCAAGTAACTTCAAACCCATGTCTTCTGTCCTGGGAGTGTCATCTTTTACAAACTGGTGAATAAGTGATGTGAAGCACACATCATCTGGCCTTGTAAGGCAGCAGCCTCTCATTTGGAAGATAGATGTCTCAGTGTATATCACTGTACCTGCTGGGTCTTCTTTGGAGATAATACTGCTTTATTAGAAGCACATAAGTTTTTCTAGGTAACCCCATCACCTGAAGGCTATGTTGATACTTCCTACTTTCAAGATATGGGATGCAGATTTCTTAGCCAGATCACTTTCTACCCCACCTACCCACAAGCTTACTTGGTCATGAACCTACCTACTTTCCCCTACCTACCCTGGACTACATTGGGGAATCCCATAGAACCAAGAACATAGCACTAGCACCTACCCCAGAGCTAAAGGCTCCATACCATCTCTATATCTTGAAGAAGAGTTTCCTTTGAGATTGAAATACGGTATATTTAAAGGGCAGGAAGTGGGCATTACTTCTTTGTCCCAGACTGGCTCTAGTTTGTTAGGTTTCAAATTACCCTTCCTTACCTGTTCTTAGCAGTAATTCTAGGACAAGGTACTTAAAGAGTTAAGTGATGCCACTTGTGATATTTAAGGTTAAATAACATTTGAATTATTTAATGAAAAAGGCATTCTCTTTTCAAATTTTTTTCAATCCTTCTGATTACTGACAGGGGAAAATCTAAATTTGGTGTTGAAATATTTGAAAGATCTTGCTTTTTTTTTGGGGGGGGGCACACCCGGTGACGCTCAGGGGTTACTCCTGGCTATTCGCTCAGAAGTCGCTCCTGGCAGGCATGGGGGACCATATGGGGAACCGGGGGATCGAACCGCTGTCTGTCCTAGGTTAGCGCAGGCACCTTACCTCCAGCGCCACCGCCCGGCCCCTGAAAGATCTTTCTAATGCTGGCTTATCACATGCTTGGTCAAAAGACAACAGATCTGGGGCTGGAGTCATAGTACAAGTGCATAGGGTATTTGAATTGTACACACCTGGATCCCATATGGTTCCCCAACCACAGCCAGGAATAATTCCTGAGTAAAGAGCCAGGAATATGCCCTGAGTTTTTCTGTGTGTGGCCAAAAATAAATAAATAAATATTTTTAATGATAGACCTGTCACAGTTACATGCAAATAATGTTATGAAGCTACAATTATAATGGTTTGTTTTAATTTTCTGTTTGTTTATTTTAAATTTTATTTTATTAAAATACTATAATTTACAAAGTTATTTATAGATGGGCTTTAGGCGTACAATGTTCCATCACTGATCCTACTATAAGTGTCAACTTTACTCCACCAGTGTTCCCAGATCACTTTCCTACCCTCTTACCTCAGCCTGCCATCTTGATAGGCACCTTTTTAAGTTTGGTTACTGAAGTTTGGGCCTCATGATTTCAGTATTATTAACTTTGTGATTTGGATATTTAGCTCTGTCATTCCTTAACACCACCAATATACCTAAATTCCCTTGTCCTTTGTACTCATGAAATGGAAATTAAGATAAAGCTACAAACTTACTATATTTTAATGCGTGCTTCTCATCTATCTCTTTTCCACTCCTTCTCTCTCTCTCTCTCCCTCATGCAACACACATACACTGCCACAGAATTTTTTTCCCTTATCCTTCCTATATTCTGGGATTCAAGGGTTATCTAGGCATAATACAATTTTTTTATTTGTTGAGTTTTGTGTTTTTGGCCATACCCAGAGAGAGATTCTGGAGGTTACTCTGACTGTATGTTCTGTGCTCAATACTGATGAAGTTTTGGAGATTACACAGAGCAAAAATTGAACCTAGGTCTCCTCCATGTAAAGCTCATGAGCTCAGTCATTGAGCTTAATCCTTGTTTTCATTTTTTTAATTGCAATCTTCCACTATGGGGATTAAAATTAATCCCCATAAAGTCATTGTAATGATGAAGGCCTCCATTTTCAAAAATGATATTGCCTGATAAATATAAAGTTTCTTTTGCATAAAGTGGATTAATTGAGAGAGAAAATAGTTAAGTAATTGTGTAATGAAGTAAGTATCTCACAAAAAAAATGAAGGTGGTGAAGGAATCACTGAAGCCCAGAAAAGAATACAGAATAGGATCACCTCCCTTTCTCTTCTCCTTTCTGTGCCCCTTATCTTCCCCCTTGGCTGTCTCCTGCACTTCACCTGCTCTTTCTCACTAAAAATAACTGCAGTGGATTTTTGGAGGACATTGACCACACCAATGATGCATTTTTTCCCCCTGATCATAGCTCCCAGGAAAAAATCTGCTTCACTTAAGTTGCAAGATGCCTCAAATGTTTTAAGAAAAAAGAGTAGAGGTTTCTCAGGGAGAAAAAATGATCTTCTATCATCCAAGCATAATGCTATGAAATGGAAATAAAGATAAAGCTACAAACTTACTATATTTTAAATACGTGAAGGAGGAAGTTTTCTATAAAAATTTGAAAGGCACTGGAGAGAGAAAGGACTATTGTTTTCCTGGGGCTATGCCTGGTCAGTCTCCTTTAGCCTCTCGTTTCCTAAATTAAATTACCCCATGATTTTAAGTTTATTTCTATGATTTCACCTAAACTTCCTTACTTTTTTATGGTATTTCTCTTTTGAAGTATTACATGAAAATATGTAAAAGAACAGAATCTATATGCAAATGTTACAGGTCTACTCAGTAAGTCATCTCCAATATCTAATCAATATCTAATCAATATCTAATCAATATCTCTGGCTATAGCTATACTTATGTCTATAATGTGTGTTTTATCTCTTTTTTAATTTAAATTTTTTATTTTTAATTATGAGAACAATGATGCAAAGAAAGAGGATAAGGTAAATTTACAGGGGAAAGACAATCACCCATATACAGAGTTCTCAGAAGAAATCCCCTTGCTGACGGCTAAATTTTGAACTTACAGTCAAAGAACATTAAGGAAAATAAAACAGAACCCATGTACAATTACTTTGTCCGCAAGTCCCCAGATTGTAGTACATTATAACATTTCTTAGCAGTACACAAAGCAATCTAAAGCCATGAAATCTATGTGACTCCTTAAACACTGAAGGCATAGTATTTTTATACATTTTCATGCACATGCATATTAGTTTGAGTTACCATCGAAAGTTTAAGTGGGTTTTTTCCTAAGGTTTAGAGTCAAAGGAGTACTGTAAAAACGGTGTTAGAGTGGCAAGTATTGTTTGCATTGGCCCACCAAAATATGAGGGACATGGAAATGGAAAGCCTTGGCCTAAATACAAGGAGACCTTACCCCTGAAGTTTCCTGGCCTAAGACCAACTCCAGGTTCCAGGCAAACTAGTTTGTTCAATCCAAGTCATTGTCTGTAGTGTCAATACAGTTTTATTTTTTCATGCAGATTCTATTGTTGGCATCAGGTTTCTGTATTAAAGATCCTGGAATCTGCATATCCTACATTAAAGTAAGGCTGGTGTGGAGTATCCTCTAGTTTCACCTCACAATTAAAGGGCAATGCAGAAAGCCCTGTCCAGTAAGCAGGTCGTTGTTGTTAAGTCTTCTCAGTGTTATATATGTGTGTTTTAATTTTACTGCATATATTCCTGTGATACTAGCTCAAATTCACCACACAACAAAAACACACATACTTCTTCATGAAACTCCCTTCACTCATTTCTTCTCATCCACTCTATTAAATCAAGTGTCTATACAGAAACTGTATCTTTTCTTCATAGCACACATCAAGTTGGCTGCCATTTGCTCTCCAAGAATCCATCCCCTTTGAATTTACCATTAGTCGCCTTCATCATTTGACATTTGACCTCTAGTCTTTTTGCCATTGATTCCCCTTTGCCCTGTTCCAAGTGATTTCTACGCATTGCCAAATTACTTGAAAAGGAGAATCTGCCTGTTTCACACATCTGCTATGCAGTCCTATCCCGGTCCCTGCCATTTCCTTTGACTAGTTTTTCAAGACCTTCTGAAAATGACACTGACCCCCAGGCCCAGTGTGTTTCCTATATCTTTCCAGCTACTCAGCTGTCTTCAAACATCTTATGATGTATCATGACTCGGGGCACTTGCTTATTATGTTCCTTCAGTTACTGGCTTGCCTTCTCTGCTCTGCTCTGTCTAGACACATCTTCTTACTCTTGCAGCTTTGAAGTCAGTTCCTCTAATCGAATTTACACTCATCTCAGAGAAGAGCTCCCATGATATTTGTCACTTATCCCCCATCATGGTAATGCAGTTCTTTGTTTCTTTATTCCAGAAAACAAGTAATATATCTTGGTGATGGATTCACAGCTGGTACTCAGTAGACTCCTGTCAAAGATGGGTATAGACTTATGTACACTGAAGGAGGGATGAAAAGCAACAGTGAACTTCAGACAACTAATTAGATAGTCCCTAAGTCAAGTCATTGATATGATTTGCTTTCCCTTTAACGCTTGGGTAGGGAAATAGAGTCTCGATTAATCAAGAAAGAAAGAAAGGTTTCTATACAGCAGGTCCTTGGTAGATCTTTATGAACTGAACCAGAAACTGAATGTAGTTCATGGACTATCAATTTCAAATACCTGGAACACTACATACTCTCAATGAGATGGAACCTAATCAAATCTTACTGTGATGACTCAGAAAGCTTGTTGCAATTTCACAGGGCATTGAGATCCGTGTTCTTCATGGTCATCCAACATTATTACCCAATATGTATGCATCCACTGTGTTAGGAAAGGTGAAATTTGATTTGTAAAAAACCAGAATATTCCTCCAGGCTACCTCTTTTCCCTTCTATGGCATTTGAGCTGCCTAATAATCTTTTTGGAAGAAGGCCTGCAGATTCTCTGAGTAAAACATCTATAACCAATGTGGTAGCCAGAATAAGGGTCCCATTAGATGTCCACAAATCTTTTCTGTACCTTCTGGACACATTCCCATTTTTCACAAAAGAGACTCTACAGATATAACTGAAGATCTTGGGGGAGGCTGAGTATCTTAGCTTTTCCAGATAGGCCTAGTTTAATCCTTAAAAGAGAAAAGGGGAGACAGAAAGGCAAAAATCAGAAGAGGAGCTATAATGAACCAAGGAATATGGGTAGCCTCTCAAAGATTTGAAAAGCAAGGTCTGAATTTTCTGAGAGCCTCAAGAAGAAACCCACCTCTTCTGACAGCTTGACTTAATATTCTGGAAGACTTCTGATCTCCAGAACTCCAAGAGTCAAATTTGTGCGGGTATAAAGTTATGGTGATTGGTTTCAATACCAACGGGAAACTAGCACACCCAGATAAAAACCCTCATGATTTATAAACTACGCACACCTATGTGACTTTTGGGGGAGTTAGGCCACACTCAGTGATGCTCAGGGTTTACTCCTGGCTATGTGCTCTGAAATCGCTCCTGGCTGGGGGGACCATATGGGACACCGGGGGATTGAACCATGGTCTCTTTTAGGTCAGCACACGCTAGGCAAACGCCCTATGGCTGCGCTACTGCTCTGCCCCCTATGTGACTTTCTTGAAGGAGTTTTACAATTATGATATAAATTGAAGTAAAAGTTAAGATAAAGAAAGAAGAGAGGCACCACTTACCACACATATATTTAGTTATTAAAGGACTTTGATTTTCACATAGAATCCGCACTATCAAGTAAGATAGATCTAAGTATGCCCAACTCCCAGATAGACCAACTGTAAGTACACCAAACTTACAGTCCAGACTCAGAGAGATCAGGAATGTGAACACTATTCAGAATACATTAGTGCGGCACAGAAAGTAATGCTCCTGAACTACGATTCGGGAGCAATCAATTAACAATAGAAAGATGAAAACTCTGTTCAGTCTAATCGCTGGTGAGATTCCACAGTACATTGCCTTCAGAGACTGGCTTACTCGGTGAGATTGCATGGATTGTGAGGGCTGTCTTTCTGTTCTCCAAGCATGAGCCTGCTCTATCCATCTCTGGGATATCTAGATGTCATCCTGCAAATTTGGGTCAGAAGTGTAGGGTGAAGAATGGTAACCTACCGTCGTAGCAAAGAGGCTTGAGAAATAGCCAACTAGATCAAACTAGGCATACTGGAAAGAGGAGAATGCATCTGTTTTACTTAAAAACTTTTGTGACCACCATCCCATGTGTTCCATGAAGAGAGACGTCTTGTTAATGAAATCACCCAGAAATTTGCTTTCAATATGTTGTTGGAAAGACAAGGATCCTTTATAGTTGGTCTCTATTACAGGATAGGATGGTCGTATGAGGTAAGGTGAGAGTACTGGTGAGGCTAGAGGGAAGATCAAAGGGGAAAGGGAGTGAGCAGACTTCTCACCAAAGACAAAAAAAAAGGCAAATCTCTCAGTTTAGCTCGATGCCCAGGCTCACACAGCATCATGGAGAGGTTCCACTTATTGCTTCTCCTACCTCTCACAGCCCCCCAGTATCTGAGGCCTCAAGAGAGATCCAAAAAAAGTAAGGACGGTCCCTGATGACAATCTTTTCTTCATTTATGATTAAGATCAATTAAAACCAAGTTCTGGGGTCGGAGCAGTGGTGCAGGCGGTAGGGCATTTGCCTTGTATGTGCTAACCTAGGAAGGACCTTGATTAGATCCCCCATCGTCCCATATGGTCTCCCAAGACAGGGGCGATTTCTGAGTGCATAGCCAGGAGTGACCCCTGAGCATCACTGGGTGTGGCCCAAAAACCAGTCAACCAACCAAACAAACAAACAAAAAAACAAGTTCTATTCCCCAGCCCAGGATGCCAAAGTAATTTCAGACCCCTGAGGGGTCAAAATGTTCACTGCTGCCAACCACCACCTCTAGCTCAGAGAAGAGTAGGCACACCAGGCTTCCAAATCACATTAGATGTCAAGTCCTTCATCACCATCTGCTCCTGTTCACAAATTCCATAGATTTCAGGTTGCTCTGGTGTCACCACCACCTTCTCCTCCATGTTAGAACATCTAAACCAAACAAAGCAGAGGATCTGGATATTCAGGTGAAAATGTCAGAGAAGGCCTTTCTCTGCCTGAGAGTCAGGATTCTGATGCGTGGTACTGTCTCTCTGTTTTGATATTCAGAACTTACCACAATTTGCTCCATAAAACATAGGCCAAAGCCTAGCTGTAGTGTGCATTTAGGAAAGAAGCCAGCGCTTCAATCAACATAGAAAAGAGGCTTCTAAGAGCTTCAAGAGGGATTTGGGCTCATGAGATCAGCAGCAGTGGGTTTCTTCCTTGAGTTTTCCTTTGACATTTGAGCATTTTGGCCACTGAAACTTGGCCATGCTCACCACTTATGTCTATTACCTAACCAGAAAAAAAAGGAGCATTTCACTGGAAATGCAATATGCTTGCAGGCCTTTTGGGTTTAGAAACCAACTTTCAACTTAAATTATTCAGTGTTTTTCTTTTGCCTGCTTTGATGCTTTCCCAGCTTGCAGCCAGGTGAGCTTTGAGAGCTCTTTCTTCACAGCCACAGCACTCTCTGGTCAGCAGTGAAGCTTGTAGTGAAAAATAATGACAAAGCACACAATATCTGCTCTTTCTAGTAACTGCAGATGTGCTGGCAGCTTTTATCGTGTTTCAGAACATTAATGCTATGGTAGCACCAGACAGCATCTTCCAAACACAGCCCCAGTTGCCTCATTAGAAAATAGGCATGAATTTGAATACATGTGAAATAGTCGGTCCCACTGGGCTGATACCCATGACAGTTGCCTATAGTCCCTGTTTTTCTTGGGTAGCTTTTTCCCTTTCCTTCTCTCCCTGGTGTGTGAGGGGAAAGAAGCAGGATTTACAGTATCTGCAATTTATCGGCAATAAAATAAAACCTATTTTAATGCATTAATAGTTAAAGAGGCTCTGAAACATGACATAAATATAAAACCAAGCAAGTGGGAAATTCATAGTAATAACAAACTGCTAGCACAGAAACCATGGATGGCCACAGAGTGACCCAACCTTGATTTCTCTGTCAAGTTAATGTAACAAGCCTTACCATTCATCAAGCCAGGCAAAATCCCGGGTATTTTGCGAAACACGGTGCACACATCATCTCATTTCAAGGCTATCAACCACTAAAAATGTGGCTCTGCTATTAGCTCCTTCTTTCAAGTGAGGAAATGGAGACCTGTAGAGGTTACATGACTGTTCTAAGATACAACAGAGTCAGGACTTGAACTGGCCCTATAACCAGGGGATTTTTTTTTTTGGTGTCGCTTCACTACCTATACTTCAATCTGATTGATTGAATATATATACTCTGTTCTTAGATGGCCTACCTTATCTAAATCTTGACACAGAGCTACAAAACCAGAATCAGATCTCATTCCTAGATAGCTAGCAGCAGCAGCAACTTCTACAACTGGAACCTACTTTATGTCCCAAGAAGAGAAACCTATGATTCTTGAACTCTTTCAGCAGAAAGATACCCCAGTAGAAGGGGCACACTCCCCAGCTTGAAGTGGCTGCAAATTGTGAAGCTCAGAAATCACACACCCTAAATAATTAGAAAACTGGTAAGAAGAAAGTTTTAGGAACTACTTCCCTTCCAGGCTGGGGGACAAAACAATAAACAAACAAGAAACCAACAACAAACTTTCACTTTCCTAGACCAATTTGTCAAGATACTTTCAGATTTATGTCTGTAGACAAGAGCCAAACGACCTTCGCTGATTTTTTTTTTAAGTAGAGGGGATGGCAGGTAAATACATAGCACCCTTTGTTCTGTGGTATAAAGTGTCACAGAAATGCGAAAACAGACATGCAAGAGGTGGAGAGGGATGTGGGACAGGGGAAGCCTTCAGGGACAGGAGGTGGTATGGACTATTACGTCTGAGCCTTTTTGCTCAGAGGATGTGGTTTCTGGCAATTGGACTCTTTCTGAAGGAGTCTGTTACACTGCTGGGATGGGACTTCAAGATGCCCACTGCAGTCCCAGGCAGCCTATGCCACAACCAGGTCTGATTTACTATGCCAGATGCTACTTTTACTAATCTCCTAAGGGGGTACCCATCTTCTCTGAGGGTACAATCTCTCTATCAGATCTCCATGTAACCTCAAAGTACTATTTTTTTCGTAGTCGGCATTGTATCTAAATATTTTAAACAGATCATTACATATCCAGTAAATATAAGTTACCATACACAGTGAAGTGTTTATCTTGTTTTGGTAATTTTAAGATTTCTTAGCAACTTTCAGATATTCAATATGGTATTATTATCTATGTAAACTATATTGTACATAACATCTTCATGATATTTATTTCATAGCTAAAGGTTCCTTTCTTTTACCATCATATTACATTTTGTCCCATTCTTACACAACCTCTGGTAACCACAAACCAGTTTTAAGTATTGGTGACATCTATGTATGCTAGATTTTTATATTTTTATTAATATCTTTATCTAAACACCTTGACTACAAATATGATTATAATTGGGTTTTAGTCATGTAAAGAACACCCCCCTCTACCAATGCAACATTCCCATCACCAGTATTCCAAATATCCCTCCTCCCCACCCCACCCCCACCTGAACTCTAGACAGACTTTCTACTTCCCTCATTCATTTACACTGTGAAGGCAGTTCTCAATGTAGTTATTTCTACACTCTTCACCCTTTGTGGTGACAAAATACTATTATTGCAGGCTGAGGTGGTCAGCTGAGTCAAGGCTGGTTCCATAGAGGCTTTATCAGATCTTGGACACCCCATATATAGGTGGCAACCAGGGAGGGGCCCATGCAAATACAGACTACATTCCTTCAGGAAGCATGCTTGAGTATACCATTTCTGGAGCTAGATATAGTTTCAAACCCTGGCTCTATTTCCTGACTACCAAGAGTTCTTGACAAAAACATTTATCTCCCCTTGTCTCAGATTCCTCATTTTCGAAATAAAAGTAGTGCAACCTGTCTCATGGTGTTAATGAAAATTACATGATACTTAAGAAGAAGTAAATGGTCAGGATAGTCTCTATTAAAATAAAGGTCACCCAGAGAATAAAGCCATGGAACCAAGTGAAAAGGTGCTTACCTTGCATGTACCTGGCCCACATTTGATCCCCAACCCCCAAATAGTTCCTCCAAGTCCTCCAGGAGTGATCCTTGAGTACAGAACCAGGAGTAAGTCAGGTGTGGTCCAACACCAAAAACCCAAACCAAAACCAACTTCAGTCCCTTCCCCTTATTCTTCTATCACACCAGCCCTGATTTACATTCCTTGCTGCATATTCAAATGACCGTGTATCCTAACCTATCTGGAACCAGGTACTCTCTTGTCGTTTGTGTCTTCTTATAATAAGACCCTGGTAAGAGCCAGTTCCTGGACTGAAACATTTGATTCCTCTCGAGGAAAACAATAAAGGAATACCAGATTTTTATCCTTATTACCACTCAGTTATATTTCCCTTTCCCAAATTTGATTCTATTAAATGGAATAACTAGCTTTCCCATTTTTCCTGTCACCTATTATGAGGATAAAAGGAAAACACAGAACCGAAGTGTCTGCAAATTTGAAAGGGGTCTATTAAAGAAAGAAGTCTCTGCTGTTTGCTTCTATATAAACTTTCAGTCCTTTTTGAATGACCCAGTCAACTTCACTCAGTCCGCTCAAGATACTACATCCAGATCCTGCTCTGCTGTGTGTCTATAAATTTATCTACTCTTTGCTTCTCACTATTTCTTCTACCAGACCAGCCATGACTTAGATTCCTTGCTGCTTCCAATTACCCAGAAAACATCCTTCCTGTTTCACTGAACATAATAGCTGGAACACTGGTCTGTCAGATAGAATAGTGAGGTGACTCCAGAGGGGGCTTGAAAGCCTGCTTGCCTTTTTGGTTTATACATTGCTCTCTAATGCAATGTGGCACAATGTGCAAACACCTTTAGTTATGTATGTGAAGGGTTCTATGGCTCCAGACGAGGAGCTTGGAGTTCCTCAACAGGGCCATATATCTGTTGCATCCTCAAAGTTTGTATGGCCCAGACTACTCAATCACTTGAGCTTTGAATTCTGCATTCTAGCAATTTTCTGATTACTATTTGCCCCTATGTGATTCAAAGTTCCACACAAATTAAGCACTCAGTAGTTTTTGGGTCTGATGAGAAAGATGGGGCGCCTCAAATATGGATGGTTAAAAGCGTAAGGATGGGGAAAATAGGGGCCGGGCGGTGGTGCTGGAGGTAAAGTGCCTGCCTTGCCTGCGCTAGCCTAGAACAGATCGCAGTTCGATTCCCCAGTGTCCCATATGGTCCCCCAAGCCAGGAGCGACTTCTGAGCGCATAGCCAGGAGTAACCCCTGAGCGTCACCGGGTGTGACCCAAAAACCGAAAAAAAAAAAAAGGATGGGGAGAATAAGGGGAAGAAGACAAAGTTACTTCTATTAGACAAAGTTACTGCTATTCTACTTAAGTCCAGAACAAACAGAGGTAGGGGGGATCACCCAGAATCTGTTAACAACCCTCTACTGAGGTTTCCTTGACTTCTCACCAAGAAGGCAACTTTCCCCCTTCTCAAGAGGCTGGAGAATGAGGGGTGGACTGGCTGAACAGAAAGCCAGGAGACCTCCTCCACCAACACTCCAGAAGGAAGACAGACAAGAGAGGGTACTCCCGCCTCACCACTTAAGAAGCAGCTGCCGCCAAAGCAAAATAGACTCTCGTTTCTCTTCCCCTCCAAACTCAAAAGTACTTTGCCAAACAGATGAATAATAAGAAAAGTGACTATTTTCCTTTATGTTAATAAATTGCTCTGGCCTCAAAAACATTAATCATTTTCTTTCCAAAGCGCACATGCTTCACCATGCTCTGTTATTTGCCTGGCCCTGAAAAGAAAGTCACTTTCAATCCCCTTTAAATTGTCAAGACCAGTGGAGGCAGTTGCAAGATGGGTGTGGGGAGCTCTCTAAGTCCCAAGGATTATAATAGAATCCTGCGGTGTTTCCATAGAAACATAAAGAGTGTATTCTTTCTTGAATGTACATGGAGGGGAGGGGTGAAGAGTGATGTTGCTGGCAAGGTATACAATTATCAAAGAGCTGAAGGTATGAACACAATAGTCAGTCTCTAAGATGGAAAGACAAAAGATTTAGTTAAGAGTAGAGCAAATAGAGACAAGGTCCAACAGGAGGACATTTTATCTGTCATTATGTCCCATCTGCTTATCTACCCACTTTTACAAGCCCTGTTTTCAACGAGCCTTAGAAAGTAAAGCATTTTGCCCAAGGTTACCATTCAGGAAGTAGTGCAATCTCAGTGCAAACCCATGAGAGTGCAAAGAATCTTGCTCGACCCTTTATACTGACTGCTCTTCAAATGGTGAAGAAACAGGAGTTTATTTTCTGCTTCCTGGACCTCTTCTCCCTGGTCTACCAACTGTATACACATTCAGAATATTTTTTTAGCTAATTGGTTTTGGAACTTTGCTCTCTTAGACGTTCAAGTGGTTTGTGTTTTGATTTATTAGTTCAGAGAAATACCATAAGAGTGAAAAGAGCATTGGTGCATGTGTGTGCATGCATGCTTGTATGTATATTTAGTGTCTCTATAATTTGAGGTATATGAGTAAGGCGTTGTAAGGCAGGGGAGCTGAAATAAATGCAAAGTGCATTCTGAAAGCCTCTACTAGGTAAATCATTACCTGACATTCTTGTATCTATTATCTCTTACAGCAGGATCCACTTCTAACTTACTGCTGTGTCTCTGAAACTCAGAATAATATCAGGTCCAGCTTAGAATGGATGGATTGTTGAAAAGATGAATGGAGGGTAGGATGAACACATGGTTGCATGGATGTATAACATATACTATGCCAGAAAGTTCCTAAAATGAGAAGGGGATGGTCACCTTCTTTGGATTATCTGGCGTTCTATTATGAAAGTCATTTTCCTGTAATGGGGCAGAGGGAAGGGAAAAGGCTGGAAGAACAATGAATAGGCATGCTTTATATCTGTGAACTAATGGTAAAGAGGGGATAGTCTCTGAATCCTCTTTTTCAGTGGGATAGATGAGCTGATGATGATAATCCCTAATAGATCTTGATGTTAGCTAGCATTTACTGACAAAGCAGGAGGTCAGGATATCTGTCGGTGTCAATCTTTCACCCTTTTCAATACCTAGCATAGAGTCTGACACCATGAAAGATGCTCACTGCCTCTCTGGATACATGATGATTTCCCCTATACCAAGTGTTTAAAGTGATGTTCTAATATTACAGGTGCTTAAATTTCATGGAGAACCTGTGAGTTGGTCCCATGTTCACTTTTTAGATGAGGACGATTGTGATTTGAAAATAAGAAATGGCTTCTCCAAGATCCCACAGTTAAACAGATATGGAACTTTGTTTTGAAAAAAAAAAAAACAGTCTAGGTTTTCTATTTACAAAGGTCATGAATTGCCGAGGTTTCCTAAGTGTAGTGATTATCATGTGAGTCTGACAAAGGTCATGAGTATGTACCTATAGAAGGAACTGCAGAGAAACAGAAAATAAAAAGGGGCCAAAGAAATAGTTCAAAAGGTTGAAGCATTTACTTTTCACACAGAAGGCTTGGATTTGTCTCTGAAATCACATGATCCCCTAATCACTGCCAGGAAGAATCCCTATGTACTATGTTAGAGTCGCCCTTGAGCACTAGAAGCGTGACATAAAAACAAGAAAGAAAAAGAAATAAAGATATGATCCAAGAACAACATCTAGGTGTAACTGACCAAAGTGAATAACTTAAACTATCATATACTCTTCCTTGAAGGGCCCTAAGCATCTTGGAGTCAAGTGAGCTATAAAATAGACTGACTGTTTTTCTGATGCTTTTGTCCCTGTCTCTTTCAAATCAGAATTACCATTGGGGCTTCATTTTTCATTAGAGCAGGCTGAACTCCTCTTTCTAACTTGCTCTTGGATCTCCACAAGGTGCAATGTAGATGGCAAACATGGACAAGAACTCCTTATAGACAGCACTGTTGCAGCCCTGGACAGAAAGTCTTTGGCTAGTCATGCCACACTGCAGACCAAAGTGGGATCTTTCACCTTCCATGGGAAACATTTTCTTTCTTCATTTATACACAGGAACACTCTGTTTTCATGCCTGCATTTCCACCACTTGCCACACTCCCATGCTGTTTTCCCACCTCTAGACCTTCCAACAGTTCTAATATAACACTGGGTGATGTATGCAGTTAAAATCTTAAGAGACTTCTTGTAAGCAACCCTGCACTGGAAACTCCTTTATAAATAAATTTTCAGAGGATGAAAATAAAGAGCTGAGGACAAAGAAGGTCCATAACTTTCCTACAGAAATGTCTGAAGGAGTTCTTGCTGCACAATAGGCTCAGGGAAGGGGCAGGAAAACCCTATCTAAGTGGTCAGGGTATATGGGCCTCTATCCACCAAAGGTCAGAGGATTGAGCTCTCTGCTCTTCTCACAACTTGTGGGAACCTGGAACCCTGGTCCCCAAGAGCTATGATAATTACCAAACAATGGTAAATAGCAGTTTGTACACTGGTAACTCTAAACACAAATAAAATAACAAAAATGGAGGGGAATATCAGGAAATGACATCAAAGGGGAGCATTTAAAAATAAATGTATTGGGGCTTAAGCAATAGCACAGCCAACCCAAGATGGACCTCAGTTCAATTCCAGGTATCACATATGGTCCACTGAGCCTGCCAGGAGCGATTTCTGAGCACAGAGCTAGGAGTAATCCCTGAGAGCTTCTGGGTGTGACTATATATATATATATATGTATAGTCTATATGTATATATATATGTATAGTCTATATGTATATATATATGTATAGTCTATATGTATATATATATATATATATATATATATAGTCGCTCCTGGCAGGCTCAGTGGACCATATGTGATACCTGGAATTGAACTGAGGTCCATCTTGGGTTGGCTGTGCTATTGCTTAAGCCCCAATACATTTATTTTTAAATGCTCCCCTTTGATGTCATTTCCTGATATACACAGGATATACACATATATATACATATATATAATGTTACTGAGGAATATAAGCATAATATAAAATTCTAGAAGACACATTGTTGAGGAGCAAGACAAAGAATAAGATCATATTAATAATAGTAAAATCAATAGGAGTTAATACATATGGAAAACTTTCAATGTCCAGGCACTGCCCTCAGTAGTTCATTTCTTTTTTCTCACTTAACACATATTAATTTTAAAGAAAGTCTTTGAGGGGCCCGGGAGATAGCATGGAGGTAAGGTGTTTGCCTCTCATGCAAAAGGTCATCGGTTCGAATTCCGGTGCCCCATATGGTCTCCCGTGCCTGCCAGGAGCATGGAGCCAGGAGTAACCCCTGAGCACTGCCGGGTGTGACCCAAAAAACAAAAAAAAAGAAAGTCTTTGAAATAAGTGTTATTAGTATCTGCATTATACAGACAAAGAAACAGTTACAAATTTTATTGTACATCTCCTTGTATTATTAGAAATTTTATAGTAAGGCAGTTTTCTATATAATGGTTATTAAATATTAGAAGTGACATTAAATATTAGAACTGTTAGAGATCAGGGTAAGGTATACTGATCATATATTAGCAACAGCCAGTATTCATTCCCATTAAAGTTTAATAATGTCCCCAGGTGGTGAAGGTAGCTGTACCTTCTATGACTGTAATTCAATCATGAACAACTTTATCTGTGGAAAAAATGCATTTTTAACAACCTTGTAACCACAGTGTTTAAATAAAAAAAAAATAACATCCTCAGGTGGAAGAATTACTAATATCAATTCAAAGTCTGATCAATTGGGCTCAGAGAAGTGGTACAATCTCCCCAAACTCACACAGCCAAAAGGCACTTAAGTCACTAGAAGTGATCTCAAAACCCCTCTTTCATGTCAGTTAGACATTATGAAGTGTGAATCTACATAGGTATACTGATTTGAATTTACTTTTCTTCCTTCTGCTGTGTTTTTCAGTGTAGAATATGATTTTCGACAGCAGGAAGGCAGGTTTCATGAGGTTCTTCAGAGTCTGGAGGAAGTAGAACCAGCTGAGGAGACGACATCTCCCCCACCAAAGTCCCCTGCAGAACTCCCGGTTCCTGAGAAACAGGACTTGAGGCGGAAAACCAAGAAGGTGAAGAAGAAATGCTTCTGGTGGATCTGAACTTTGAGGGACTCTTCCTCTGCCATCCACCTCTCTAGACACCTTCCCAAGGTGAGGATGCCATGCCTCAGACCTTCTAGATCCCTTGGTGGAGGCCCTAGCCTGTGAGCCACTCAACAGTCAACCTACAGAACAGAAAAGAGCTGAGCTGCTATTGGACTATTAACTGAGAGCTAATGGACACTTAACCACAACCTCACCTGAATGAGTGTCACTGCTTGCTGAGGAATTTTGATAACCACGATAACTTGTCGCATACCCTGTTGTATACGGCCTGGCTGCCTCCTGGTGTGATAGATTCCCACCTTCAGTAGAGCTCTGTGATACAACTCTGTGATGGTGAGCACCTTCTCCTTCTGGATTCATTATCCCAGGAGAAAGAAAGTGTCATACAGAGCAGGAAGTCAGAGGATCAGCGAGGATAAGCTAGAAGTCGAGAACTAGGGTATCAACAGAAAACGTCTAGGTACATAAGCTAGCAATTTTCTGAGAACGTGGAGCATGTTAGCAAAACAGAAGTGAGCAGGGTCTACAAATAAAAGATTGCCCTAGTGGGTTGTGTATTTTTCATCGGTCCTTGATCCCAAAGCAAGCATCTGTCATCTCATGCTGTGTAGTTAAGTATAGTCACCTGAGGGCTTACAGGAGTTTGTGTGGCTGTCCTGCTGCTATAGCTGCTCCAAGGCCATCATGCTTCCTAGATTTGGATAGGAGACAGATGGCAAGGCTGGGATCTAGTTTGGGTTTGAACTTTTAGATTCTAGAGTAAATTTCCCTGCAACATAATTCATGAGCTCCTGTAGCCTGTCCATTTCATCTTAACAGTAACATACATAAGATGAAGATAAATAACAACACTGATTTTCTCACCCTTTCATCCCTGAAATAGCCTTTTAGATAGCTTTAAACGTATCTCTTAATCTACACACACTCTCTGAGGTGGCCAAGCAATGGCCATGCGATTGAAGACACAGCAGGTCTGGGCATATAGTTATATATATTTTTTTCTTTTGCTATTAAAGTCTTCCTTCTCCAAGTCTGTATTCTTTTAAAGTCTGGTTCATTCTTTGGAAAAGATTCACCATATATTTGGGTCCAGACAGACTTGCATGACTGAATGAACAAAATTCTAAAGAAATAGAATTAAGTAATCGCTATGTTCTCTAGGGGAGGAGGGATTGGTTGGTAAGACTCATATTCCTTAGTTTAATTTTCCACCAGACTGTGGTTAAATTCCTGCTGCTTATAAAAGGAATCCTAAAGTTCAACGCAAAGAGGCATGTCAGGTGTCTCCATTAGTCACTGTAGCATGCAATGGCCCGTGTGAATGTGGGATATTCAGACCTACCGCAAAAGAAGACTAACTGAACAAACCACTCGAGCAGTTTCACCTTCTCATCACCACACTGCAGTGCAGAAGCTATTTCAGTGAGAGTGAAGAGGGAAATTTGGCAAGGAATCTCGGTTTGCACTATTTAAGTCTGAGAATGTCATTCAAGATGTTTTTGTTCTGCTTCTAGTATAATGTTTAAACCCACAAAATGAGAACAGAATGTATAATGTTAAGTTAGAATTAAGATAAATACACTTGTCATACTTAAGAAGCCACATTTCAATAAGATGTGCTGCCACTGGCTAAAAGCCACAGAGCTTTTTGTATCCACACAATCAGCTAACTCTCTGTTGGCTCCAACAGTGGAAAAGAACAGCACAGAGGATAGTCCAATAAAGCAAAAAAAAAAAAAAAATAAAAAAAAGCATCTGGGATCTCTTATATAACTCTATCTTGTAGTAGAGCTTCCATTTTAATTTGCTCTGCTGACATGAATTTTCAAATTAATTTATAGTTTTGGGTAGCATGCTAGAATAAAAATAATCCTGTTCCTGAAATTAAGAGACCCGGTAACAGCAGTGAATTCCACTCATTGTGGCAAATTGCTTAAAATTTCAGGACCCATTTATCTAGTTTTGAATGAGGTTATAAACACCTGCTCTACTTTATGAGCTCTCTGAATATTCCAGCATCCAATGAGCAGAGGCTGAACTGTTTTATTTGCCAAAGTTAGCCTGGAATGATAAAAAGGAGTCTAAGGTAACTCACATCAAGTTAACCCAACACTCGGTTGGTGAAGGAGGCCACGGTCTCATGCACATGTGTTGAAAATGTGGAGAGGATGTCTTAGATAAGCCCTTACCTGACTGAAATAAAACCAGGGTTCAAAAACAATGATATATTTACAAATAAAACCAGATGAGGTGATATACATACCAAAGCACAACATAGTATTGTTTTGGCACTAGGAGAGGGGTCTCTTTACGGAAACCGAATTAAATCATGATGAACAAAAAGGATTCAGCGAGCTATTTTCTATTAAACAGAAATGATCTTCTTTATGTTAAACCACACATCCATATGCAAATACCAAAACTCTACTCATATATTCATGTGAAAATAGCTTCTTTGTAAAATATTATGTAACAGCTACCTTGATACTCTGCAGAAATGCTGTACTTGAGGTTATATGGAATAATGGAAGATATTAATTTAAAAAACATCACTTTTATAAAATGGAAAGGAAAAAGACCAATATATCAATTTAAGTTGCAGGAGTTTATGTAGCTGCTATCTCTATAGTTTAAAAAAATGTGTATTCACTATATTTGAAACCTAATACAGCTCACCAATAGAGCACCTTGTCAAAGACTGTACTAATGTAATGTTTTGTAAATTTCTAAACTGTTTTAAATGGGATATTATCTTTTGCAATAAACTTAAATATTTTTCCTAGGTTTTAAGATTATATTACTTGTATGGGTTGATTAGGGTAATAATACTGAAACTTAAGAGGAACATGTTGACTCTCTATCAACCAGGGATAATCACAGCACAGAGTTCAGGAAAGACTATTTTCTTTGCATGTATGAGACACTGAGTTTGGCCACAGAAGATTAAGGATGATAATTCCACAGTCCTACTCACAGGAAAATATTTTCTTACAAGTCTCATATGTTTTCTAGATAAACAAAGAAAAAAATTATAATTTAGTACAATAATAAGCACATGAAGCCACATGTCTCCTGGGAGAAAATGTGTGACTCAATTGAACAGTTTCTAACTTCATTCAGATGGATACATGTTCAAGATTTCATCAATATACCTACACATACTTGAGCTATAATTTAATAATTCCTATTTAATTATTTATTTCCTTGAAGGCACTTTATATCATACCACAGAGAAGCCCATCATGATGATCCAAAAATAGAGGATGAATTAAATTGAATTTATTAAATTTTGACGGAGATTGCTAAGTGTTGAAGGAACTAAGTCTGAGCCCAGTTCTTTGCTTAAAGGGCAAAATGGCAAATATTCCACAAGTGCTAAAGCCATTTTAGTCATAAGAAAAATCTATTCTCTAGAATCCCCTATCATGCTGTGTATACCTGCATGTTCTCCTCACCACTTATAGCTCGGTTACTTAATGTTCATATTCATAGTTTCTGGTTTTATTAAAGCCAGGAGGAGTTCATTCCTTATCAACACCATTATTTTATTTTCCCTGAGAAAAAAAGTTTGGCAGGAGGTAAACTGGGGGTAGGATAGCAATATAATCAAAGTGGTAAGAGAATACAAATGTTGGAGTTCTTGCCAATTCAGGTATGAGAAGTAAGGTTATATCCATCCAGCAAGGGTACCAGAAATCACAATCATGGTGGGGGAGGAATAAGGGCTGGGGGCTATATAGTAGGGGTTGAATGTGACTTCTACCAGACATCACACCACAACGTCCTTCCAACAAACACTGATAATACATTTGAAACCTATTCTTGCCTCCAGGCAATTTTTTTACTATTTGAGCAGAGATCTTAATAGGACCTTCTTTGAAAAGGCTCTTATTTTTAATTGCCTCTAACATATGCTAAATAATAATAACATATGCTAAAAATACTTTGTGTGTGTGTGTGTGTGTGTGTGTGTGTGTGTTTGGTTTTTGGGCCACACCCAGCCGTGCTCAGGGGTTACTCCTGGCTGTCTGCTCAGAAATAGCTCCTGGCAGGCATGGGGGACCATATGGGACACCGGGATTCGAACCAACCACCTTTGGTCCTGGATCGGCTGCTTGCAAGGCAAACGCAGCTGTGCTATCTCTCCGGGCCCTAAAAATACATTTTTTAAAGTTCCAAGTAACATGGTTGTTTTACAACCTTCAGCTCATAATTGCTTGAAATAAAAAGACTAGAGGGATAAATCCATACCCAACAGTATGTTTGCCTGGTGTAATGGTCATAGCAAATCTCATCTTCTCATAACCAGTTATCACCATCACAGCTACAAATATGACATTTTTCCTTTAGGACCCTCAGACTATAAATAACAAGTTTAGGGCATGGTCAGAAACTAGATTTGAAGGAAAGTGTGTGGTTTTCTTCTCCACTTGCTCTTGCCTTTACATGTGTTCCCTTTGCCTTTTAGAGTATTTTCCTCACAGCAGTAAAAACAGTCATTGCAAAATTAAGATTTGAGCTATGGCACACTGTAAATGAAAACCACTTCATGGCTTCCTGACAGATTTAGGAAATCCAGGTATATCACTATGACCAGAAGGCCCTTTCTATCTTTCCCTTGAAACCTTCAACACAACCATTACACTTTCTGTCCTGCTCACACTGCATACTCTTTGACTCCTTATCTCCACTAAGAGAACACTCCTTTAGAGGGTCAGAACATACTCTACCATGTACCTCAAATAATCCTCCCTGCTTAGTTTTCAGCTCTATTGGGGATTCCCAGGGCAGGCACCCCAGATTTTAATAAACACTCCTCATTTCTTCACCTGAGATCAAAGTCCTTGACCAGCAAAAACTTTGGCTTCGTATGTCCCCAAACATTATCGTTTATCTCACTCTATGATGTATATGTCTCGCATTAGCCTGTGATCTTTTTATGGTAGGAGTCTACCTTATTTTTGCTCACTTTTGTCTCTTAGCACTTGACACAATTGAATTCAAAAGAGTTTTTGATGAATAAATTACTGGCTGAATGGATGCTATGGGGTGATACAGAAAAAATGATTGCCAATTTCTACACGTTGTCCCTCAGCCTTCGCTTGGGAGATGTGCTTAATCTGTGTTCCAAGAGGTACCCGACCTTCCTCCAATTAGGGTTTTCAGTAGCCAGAGTACCCAGAACATCTCATTTACTGCAGTCTCCATAGTACCACACAAAAAGTTCTACGGCCCAAGAACAAGAAGCTACTACTATCCTTCTTCCACATACCTCTCATCAACACTCTATATTGAATAGTCACAGCTCAGCTTAATCTTGTTTTGAACAAACTGCCATCATAATTAAATTCAAATGCATTTTGCACATTTTCCAAGATACTGCCCTACTGTAAGAGAAAAACTTAATTTTGAAATTAAAGCAGATTGTTAACTATTTTTGCTGTAATGTTTCCATTAAAACGCCAGAAAGTATTACATGTGATCTAGTCCATTTCAAACAAAGTTCAATTAAAAAAGACAGAGTGTGTTATCTAAAGAAGCCTTTTGGGTTAATGTTTTTTTTTTTGCCTTGGCTTAAACCATAACTAAAATGAAGACAATAAATTCACACCACAGGGTTATTTACTCCAAAGCAAATAAAAGCTTTATTGCCGTGATTGGCTTTCACAAATCCTATCTTTTAACAGTATGGTATAATATTATATGTAAATACAATCTATTTTTTCCAGAAAATTTGCTTTCTTTATACATGCATCTGTGTATGCTCACACACTTATGTATAATTATTTTTTTAAATCATCAGCTACAAGCAGTGAGCTCTCATCATTGACTGAGCTTGGTTTTTTAGCATTGTGATACTCAGGTTATGCTGATAGAAGAACCTTCTTTCTCTTGAGCCAAACAAGCTGAGTCATGGAAATTGTTGAAACTAAGAGCATTTTACATTGCTCTTCCAGGGCAGTGAGAATACCCGCACAGTACTCACCCAATTCCACCCACAAAAATCTGAGATAGATGATGGATGAGAAGAGCTATTTGTTCTCATTTTTTGGTTTGTTTCAAGATTTAAAAGAAACATAAGATGTCTAAATAAAATATTAAAAAAAGAAACATAAGATGTTTCCATACACAAGTATTTAGAGGCAAAAATAATAAAACCAAAGCCATGTAAAATGCCAATATTTATAAGCTAAAACATGATTGGATCTCCTGGGCCTGATCTCTTTCTCTCCATTACAGTGCATGCACCAGTTGTGAGGAAAAGGCTCAGTTTCCTTTGTCTATAATTGCCATTTCCCCCCCCCCAAAAAAAAGCCATTCATTCTCTTCTCTGAGTCAGGCAAGAAAACTATAGATATAGTCTTTGCCTTGCAAAGGTTCAGTGAGGCCAACAACAAATACTGGTCCTTGATGATTTGATCATAAGGATGTCATAACTCCTCCTTCAGACTCCTGAGAGTTTCTGGATTTTTCCCACCACAAACTAAGTGTTTTGAGAATAAAAACTGATTTTTTTGCCTTAAGATATATTGTCAGGGGGCAGAAGAGATAGCATGGAGATAGAGCATTTGCCTTGCATGCAGAAGGACGACGGTTCATCGAATCCTGGCATCCCATATGGTACCATGAGTCTGCCAGAAGCAGGAGCAATTTCTGAGCAGGGAGCCAGGAGTGACCCCTGAGCATGGCCAGGTGTGACCCCCAAAACAAACAAAACAAACAAAAACAAAAAATAAGAACAAAATATATTAAGTCTAGAAAGTGATGGAATCAAACTTCAGTACCTGAAGTCCATGTCTGTTCCACTGCACTGGCTTTCAAAATCTCCTTTCTCTTAGTTTGACATATATCTCTCACCTCTCTCTCTCTCTCTCTCTCTCTCTCTCTCTCTCTCTCTCTCTCTCTCTGTCTCTTACCCAGCCTTTTCCTATATCTCTGGGGAGCTCTCTCAGACACACATACTTTCCTGCCTTCTGTATTTCTAATTATGTCCACCACAATCCTAGATGATAGAAGATTAAATAGATGCTGGAGGCAGATAGTAACCTGCCAAAGCCCCCACACACGAGCTGTTGGTGGCGACCGAAGTTCTTTCAAAATCTGCCAAGCCACAGTGCTTTGGCTTTTCACTCCTATGCCAGACAGCAAGTTGCACTTTAAATGTCACCTCCTCTCTGTAACTTTTTCTGATCCTCCCGCCCCTGCTATGGAATTAGTCACACTGTCCTCCAAGTACCCATGGCACTTGGTTTAGATTGCTGCTTATATTATCTTGGCATTTCTTTTGTCAATCTTGTGCTCATCCCTACCAGGAAGCGATGTCCTGGGGAATAGAAAATGTTGCTCTCATCTCTATGACCCCGACCCACCATGCAAGCAATGATTACACTGCCTTAGAAGGCTGTAAATGCTTCAGACATGTTTGCTGAAGGGTTGAGAGAAAATAAGGAGATGAAGGGGCTAAGAAGGGAAACAGACCTGGAAAGAATAACAGATCAAGACAGGACCGGAGCCCTCTAATTTTTCTTCACAATGTTGAACACTCCATCCCTCTCTTCTGTCTTTAAGATGAAACCATCTGCCTTTCTGACTTCACAAGCTGGTAGAAGAAAAGTGAGATTTTATACATGAAATGCTTCGGTAAGTCTGACTTGCTCATTAATTCCTATTTTAAAAGAAATACAATTTAAGAAATTTTTTCTTGATTATAAAAAGAAAGACTATTTCACAAAAAAAGTGAAACTACAGAAATGAAAAAAATTACAATCCTTACAGCAGATGTAATTTTAGCCTAGAATAGGGAGAGGTCCCAAGGCCTAATCTCTGGGAGGCCCAGCAACTTTGGCAAAGGGCTACATTTCCACCCTTCCTGACCATTAGAATCTCTGATGGCTTTCATGTTGCTACTGTTATATTTTTGTAATCCTTTCTTGATATGAAATCATACAATGTTCTTTATTATTAAAAATGTCATTCAAGGGCCAGAGTGATATTGTATGTCACTCACCTGTATTTGATCATAAGCATCCCATATGGTCCCCCAAACCTGCCAAAAGTGATGATTGAGCATAGAGATTGGAGTAAGCTTGAAAACCTCAAGTGTTATCCCAAAATGCATAACAAAACAAATGGGAGGCTTTCTAACAAAAGTTACTTGTTCTGTATTAGCTCTGTCCAGGTTCACTGACAGAGGCCAATAAGCACTGAATTACTGGATGGTCACTTCCTTATTTTGTAAGGTCTTGTTATTCCAAATAACTGCATTTCTGACCATTCACTGGGCAACCTATGAAGACAGCCTCTCTCTCTCTGTGTCTCTCTCTGTGTCTCTCTCTTTCTCTCTTTCCCTCTCTGTGTCTCTTCTCTCTATCTCTCTATCTTTCTCTCCTCTGAGAACTGGACACTGGAAACCTTGGGTAGTCAGTGAAGCTGTGACCTGAAGGCCCTTTTATTAGGACCTGAGATCACTTTCCTGGCAGAAACAGAAGGCATGTGTCACTGGGCCACTGAAGACACAGGGCATTAGAAGAGCAGATACATGTATCATCAGAGCAAAGGTCTGCTTAGTTAGGCAAACCAGGGAGAGGGAGCTATTTGATTAAGTTTAGGGATTCCCACATTCTCCTTAATTCCCACCTCTGTGGAACATCATGGAACAGAAAATTGGTTCGGGGAGAAACTGACTCTTTTATGCTCCAGTTCTCAAACTCTAATTTGTCTAAAAGAATTCTCTCATGCAGGGTAAGCAAACTATTTGAGAGTTTTATATAAAAAGGAACCTTTAGGGAAAGCCTGCCATGAAATAAATCTTTTCTCATCCTAATATATATATATTATATATAACAAGTGGTTATATATATAACAAGTGTTATATATAACAAGTGTTATATATATAACAAGTGTTATATATATATATATATATATATATATATATATATATATATATATATATAAAACAAGTGGTCTCAGGAGGTCTGGGGACCATCCCACCAGTTCTTGGGCAATCCCATTCAATGCTTGGGCATGTGAAATCTGAGGTATCTGGGTTGCATGGGCATTGCTGGGCATCTCCAGGGCTGTATTCAGCATTTTGTTTTATTTTTGTTGTTTTGGGCCACACCTACTTATGCTCAGGAGTTACTCCTGGCTATGAGCTCAGAAATCACTCCTGGCTTGGGGGACCATATGGGATGCTGGGGATTGAACTTGTGTCCATCCTGGGTCAGACACATGCAAGTCAAACACCCTGCTGCTGGGCTATCATCCCAGCTCCTTTATTCAGCATTTCTGGAGGAACCATGTAGTTCTGGGGTTTGAGCCTAGGTCAGGCTTCTACTAGTCATATGCCCTAATCGCTATCCTCTCCCTTGACCCCATTATTTTATACTTTAAATCAGAATTGTTAAAAATCTAGACATTAATTTTCCCTTTTAATTAGTTTTTCAATGTATTCACTCCTAGGAAGGGGCTTGCTGCAGAGGAACCGCTAGGGGAATAAGACAAAGTCTCTTTCCTCAGGATTCCAGTCTATCACCAAGCGAGAGTAGGAGATGATGAAAAAGCATACATGTTGCTTCCATGCTTACAATACCCTAACCTTTCCTCCACCTACCCACTACACAGTTCAAGAATTAAACCTTCTTCTCTGAAAGAAAAAAATGCATGGGTCTTTGGAGGTGATTTATATCTCAAGTAGCAACCAAGCTATCCCAAGCTAATTATCACAGACAGGTAACAATAAGTTAAAGAAAAAGAATGGTGGTTTGTATGTAAATCAAACCCATCCTTTGGCAAAAGCTCACTGTGGTCATTCTGTACATCAGGCATTTATACTTTTGGATATACAGTGCTCTAAAGACAGGCATTGCTTTATAGTGCTTTACTAGGATGAGAACAACATTTAGGAATAATGGTAAGAGGAATATTTCCCAGAGAGACGGTTATGTCATGTAGAGAGCCAGAGAGGAGAAAAGGATAATTCTGGAATGAACAGAATAGTATTATGGAATCAGCACAGACTATGAGGTAAAGAGGTGTGGAGAAAGAGACAAGCCTGGATTGGGGGGCTTAGGGGTTTACAATGAGCATTGAGCCCTTTATCCTTGGTCACACTGGAGCCCCTTCACAAAAGAGTTGTATTTTGAGACCCAAAAGGGCTATGAGAGAAGCAGTGCATTCTGTTAAGAGGAGTGCATGAGTGGCAGCAGTGAAAGACATAATATAATGGTCAGAACCAGGAAGCTGTCAGTGAAGCCTTTAAGAAATGGAATGAGTAGAGTCCTGAGAGAAACTGGATTTCTCTCCAAGAAGGAACATTGTCTGATGAAAACCTAGAATCTACATATTTCTGTTGTAACCTTGTCTTCTATTAAAATTTCTTTTTTGTGAGCAACAACATTCAAGTACTTCATTTCACCACATAATCATTGCAGATTTTATGCCAACATTTTTCTTGCAGAAAAGTGTGGGGTGATTATTATGGAAAACCATTTTAATTGCATTACTTAAAAACATGGTAAACAGTTCTTGTTCATATTTGAGAGGATTTATGGTTCAATTACTAGAATTGAGAAATTAATTGCTAAAGATAGCATTACCATTATATAACCATCCAATTTCTTGTATCACTTTGCATGTTTCTGGAAGTTGCCCATAGGCCCTGGTCTTAGATCCTATGGTCTAAGTAGAAGTACCTAGACTTAACAAACCCATTATTAACTTTAAGATATTTGACATTTAAAACAGTATAGTGATGCTCAGTATGCTCATTAAGAGAAAGAACTCTAATGACAGTGCTACCTGGTTTCAATCCAAGTCACCCCATAAATAAGCATGATTATGCACAATACATACGCTTAGGCAAGGCACATAAGCTCTTTGGACCTATTATATAAAAGCTGAGTTTCTGGTTTAAAGAAACAATGCAGGGTTAAGGTATCAGGCCAACCCTTATTTAATCTTGGGCAACTCATATGGTCCACCAAACTCTCCTGGGAGTGTACCCTGAGCACAGAACCAGGAGCAAGCTCTGAGCACTATCAGGTTTTGGTTCCAACCACCCCACCCCAATCCCAGCAAAATAAGCAAATACCCAAGTTCCTGATGCAGGCTAAGGAAAATATGTCACAGCAGATACTTTTCTCTGTGCCTGTCATGCAGGTTCTTTGCTTTATAAATATAGATTTATTTAGGTGTGGGGTTAGTGACAGAAGGTGAAGAGTCAACCAACCACTTCTGGAGGGACTTCCTATTCCAAGTTCATGCTCTATATCACTCCTGGGATAGGGTTAATTGGTCACTATTGTACTCTAGTCCCTGCTCAGGCCTATTCAAGATATGGAGCTCAGAAGGTCATGTGGGCCATTTGCCATTTGGGAAGAAAAGTCAGGACTTTGAAGACCTGGTGTTGACCAAGGCATTTCCCAGAGCCTTTCAATAGGACTGAATGCAACACCAGAAAGAAGGATGATTTTCACTTCTCTTCGCCTTTTTGAACAATCTGCTCTGAGTTTCTGGGGCTGGCATGATGCCAAGACCACTTACCTTTATTTAATCACTCAATATACTTCTCTGTGAAAATCGAGATAATTAGGCCCAAAATATATCACCCAGAGGTTTAATCTTAACTACCTGAAATAAAAGGTAGATTCCAATTTCAACAAAAATGTCCCTTTCAATAATGTTTGGCAACCTGATTCTCCCTATAGGGCAACTGGGGTGGGGGGGCAGAAGGGAGAGAGCAGTGTCCTTAAAGGCTGTCGAGTCACCTTCTGCCTACACATTCTACCTCATACTGTTGCAACACCTTTAGACAGGACCCATGTTTCTGGAAAAGATTAGACAAATACACCTACTTTAACCTTATTGCTTCTAGGCAAGCAACTCTGGCAAGGGTGCTCTTTCCCACCAATGTTCAAGTAATTTATTCTTCTGAATAAGAAGAGATAATGATACTTACCTGGGAAGACTCAAAGATGTGCTGTATTACAAATTGTCAAGGTTTCTTTTTAACTTTTTATTTTTGTGAAAGTTCTTTATATTTCTTTATTTGTTAAGTAAATAAGTAAATATAAAGTGTCAGGGATTAAACCCAGTTATCCTGCAAGAAAGATACTCTTATCTTTGAGCCTCATCCTTATCCCTAAAACTTTATATATGAACTTCCTTGAAGATTACAATCAATAAAACTATCAACTATCATGTCAGCTTAATCTGTAGCATGCTCTCTTTCTAACAGGCACCAAAAAATGTGGTGTAGCTTATTTCTGATGAAATTTTAGTGTGTGAGTTCCATAATAAAGATACGCTCTTGGATTTTACTGGGATTTTCCATTACTCTTTTACTATTACACTACAGTCTCCTTAAAGGAACTAAGAATATATAGAAGAGAACATTAGTTTTCCAAGAGCTTTGCAATGGGCCAGAAACCACCAATCATTTCAGTCAACATTTAATATTTGCAAGCACTCTGCAGACATTGCTACTCTCCAGTCTTAAGCTTATGAAACACCACAATTCTTAGACACTTCTTCCCACGGAACCAAGATGTGTCTGTGAATCCTCCTTCGTACAGTAACAGCGGCATCCATTACTAAAGAAGGCATATGAAACAAAATCTATATTCTGTCCTTGAGATGGGAATTTGAGAAATAGGGAAAATAAATGAGCATTAGCTGCATCATGAAAGTAAAAAATGATCTAGTTCACATACACAAAAGAAACTGAGCTTCAGAGATGTGAAACAGCCATAAAGTCACAGATCAGAATGAGTTTGGAGCCAACTTTCCTTACTCCAAAAGCCCTTTGAGGGTCAGAGAGGTAGAACAGTGTAGGATGCTTGCCTTGCATGAGGTTGATCTAGGTCAATGCTTCTCAAATAGTGGGGCGTGCCCCACAGGTGGGGGGGGGCGAGGCTACATAAAGAGGGGTGCGTTTGACCTTGGCAAGCTAAACCCCATGTTTATGTCTGTATGTCTCTGGAGCTGAGAATTTCTGTGTTCTGCTTCAACTCCACTTCGAAAAGCTATGCATTGCAAAATGTGCTCATTGTAGCCATTAACCCAGTCATCACCTCTGATTAAAAAATCAGTTCAAGCTATATTGTATAGTTTTGCTTTGCAGGTTAAAGTTTTTTTTAATAAAGATACTATTTACAGTCGCGGGGGGGGGCGCGAAAATCTTTTCTTCTTCCTAGGAGGACATGACAGAAAATAATTGGGAAGCAGTGATCTAGGTATAGTAGACAGCACCCTGATCACTATAGTGATCGCTGAGCACAGAACCAAATTCCTGAGCACTGCCAAGTGTAGCCCCCAAATTACAAAAAAAAAAAGTCCTTTCCACCAACCCAAGCTGCCTTTCTCTGCACCCTGGTCAAACCTCTTGGTAGCCTAAGTGTACTAACAGATCTCAGAAGAAAAAGAAAAAAGAAAGCAACAGCATGTAAAGTGCCTTTTTTAAATTTCCTGTTGCTCATTTACATCAAAGCTTTATTGTTCATGCAGGTAATCAAAAAGTCCAGAATTTTTTTCAGCCAATGATAATTATAATGTGCTGTGCAAAAGAAGTGACCTCTCCTAACCTCATGCTTTTTCCAGTTTTAATAGCTAACACCGTTTATAGCAGTATTGCTTCAAATAGGAAATGAAAAGTAGCTATCCAATTCCACAAATGATATGGGAGAAACCAGCTTCCCTACACCAAATGGAAGCCTTCATAGAATTTCAGTCATATTAAACATATGGCATATTGGTGAATGATTTACAGCATTAAATGTTGACTGTTTAATATTCTCAAGCAATGGAAATAAACCAATGAAAGTCATATCGGGAGAATTAAAAGTGAGAGTTGGAATGGAGATCTGTCCTTCTTGTTAAATTTCCATTTGAAATTAAATTGGAGCCTTCGGTGCTAGGAGAGAGACCCTTGACCTCTGAGTAATTACTTTCTAACATCATCTCCATCATTTCAAGGATATATTTCTAGTCTAAAAATTGCTCAGAAGGCTCATTTTATAAAAATGAGATGAGCTTAAAGAAATACCGTGCTCCCTTCTAGATGAGGTACATCGCTGCTCTTAGTGATCCTGTGTGTTGTGTTTGCTCTCCACTCCACATTCACACTATTGTAATGACAACAGTAGATTCGAGAGTCATTGAGACTAATGACACAGCTTGCAACTGAGAACTTCTTTGAAGCTCCTAGAATCAGACTAAGAGGGCAGGAGAATCTAACTAGGCAATTTCTTACAGTATTCCCATACTCTCTGAGATGGAGAATCCCAATCATGAAAGGAAAACATGAAAATCATGAAATCCCAATCATGAAAGAAAGCATTGCATAGAAAACTGATCCAAATTGAAAAAAAAGGCATATGCCAAAAGAGGGGCGCTGGGGCCGGAGAGATAGCATGGAGGTAGGGCATTTGCCTTTCATGCAGAAGGTCATTGGTTCGAATCCCGGCATCCCATATGGTCCCCACGAGCCTGCCAGGAACGATTTCTGAGCATAGAGTCAGGAGTACCCCTGAGCGCTGCCGGGTGTGACCCAAAAACCAAAAATACAAAAGAGGAGGGCAGGATAAAGCACAGTCCTGTGTTTGTGGGAACTATTTCACTTATTCATTGACTCAATAAACATGTAGTGAGTATCCACAGTATAACAGGCACCCTACTGGATGTTGTGGATCAAAATAATAAAGCATGGTCTCTGCCTTTAATAGTATACAAAAGAAAGGGGCACAAAATAGAAAATCTTCTTTCAGTGGATCAAATACAAAAGGTCTGATGACTTTGAGTACACAGAGGCTATGAGAGCAAATAAGTGCAGGAACAGATAGAGGTGGGAAGGGACTGAGGCTAAACAAGCTTAAAGTAGCAGGGGGTGACTAGAAGTGAGAAGTTTCATGGAAGAGGGAAGGGCAAGGGTTTCTTCTTCAGTCCCAGCTGAGAACTAAAAACTGACCTCTGGAGTGAGGTAGAGTGAGGATGGAGTGGGCCTGGGTGGGGATGAGTTGGATTTGGGACAGTAAATTTGAAGTACTTTAGAGACCTGTCAGCATAGAAATTTGCAGTTTTCCTGAGAACACAGACCATAATAACTCACTGAGTCTTCATGCAAAATGTATGAGGATCTAGTAAAATACTGAACGAATGAA
Organism: Crocidura indochinensis; assembly: GCA_004027635.1. NCBI lineage: Eukaryota > Metazoa > Chordata > Mammalia > Eulipotyphla > Soricidae > Crocidura > Crocidura indochinensis. The sequence goes on from PVKC010000031.1 coordinate 39,630, forward strand.
TAAGTGAATATCATGGTTAAGCAGTATGTTCAAGTGTTGCTCACATGTTTATCAACAGCAACTCTATAAGAAAAGTTGATTATTTTTTTTAACTTTTCAATTTTATTTTCATTCTGTTCAAATACAATAAAGCTATAAATTAACTATTTAATACATGTAATTTTAAAAGTTGATTATTAATCACTTTACAGATAAGTCCTTAAGTCAGAGGTCTTACAGTATATTTATAGATTTAAAAAATACCTTAGGCCAGGGGAATAGTTCAAATGTCGAGCACCTAGCTAGCATGTAGAGGTCCAAAATTCAATTAGTATCAGTGTATGCTGTGTATCACTTCTGGTGTGGCCGGAATAACTCCTGAGCATCGCAGGGACAGTTCCTAGCATCACTTCAATGCCCCAAAGTCACTGCTAAGTAAACTTAGTTGAAAAACACAGACAAAACACATGAAAGAATTTTCACCAAAGCACTGACAATACTAAGTGCTGGCAAGGAACACTAAGTGCTGGCAAGAATATAGATAGATAAGCCATTGCCCTAATTGCTAGCAAGTAGCGAAAATAGGGAGCCAGCAAGACAGTATGCCAATTCTATCAATCCCCTGACCCAGATCCCAATTCTAGCAATACCTGGCCCCTGAGATTCATCAGGAACACAATCCTGGGGACTTCCAAGCACCACCAGTGTGACCCAGGAAATCCCCAACACTGCAGATTCTGATCAGCCCAAACCCTCTGGTCCTTGCATTGAGTCACCATCCACATTGGCTGAAAACAACTAGGAGGAACCTCCAAGCCTCTTGACTTCCAGACCGGGAATTCATTCCCCAAAGAAGATGTAAAATGGCAAGACATTATGGAAAAAGTTAGGCAGTTTCTCATAAAGTTAAACAGACAATACCCAAATACCCCAACAATCCCACGCCTAGATTGCTACCTGAGGAAGATTAAACATGCTCAAACAAATTTTGCATGTGAATGTTCAATAGTAGCATTATTCATAATAGCTAAAATTGTAAATTGTTCATATATCTGCCAACTAGTAAGTGGAAAACAAAATGTTATGTACTTTCTATTCAGCAATAAAAAATTATGTATGTTTATATCCTAAAATATGGATAAGCTTCAAAACACTGTGCTATAAAGAAAAAAAAGCCAGACGTACCAAATAATTCAAAGAGTATGATTGCACATATATGAAATTTCCTAGAAAAGGTAAATATATAGATATATAAAATGCTAGCACTGGAGTGATAATATGGTAATTTGGGTAGAGATTGGAGGGTAACTGTAAATGGAATTTTAAGGGATGTAGGAAGTGAACTGAATTCTAAACTGAATTTTTTTGGATGCATAACTATAAACACTTACCAAAATTCATTAAACTAACTACAAATAAATGTTGCATTTGAAGGCTTGTAAATTATACCCAGTGAAACTTAAAAGAAAAGTAACTAAACTGAGAGCTGTGTTACTTAAAAGGGGGGAGTGGCAGTGGTGTCCTAACCAATTTGGGGAGATCAGATGCAGCTTAGTAGGGAATTGCATTTCTGGTGGGCTTTGAAAATTACATGCAATTCCAGCAGATCAAGGTACATACAAAGGAATATAGACAAAGAAGGCAGTCTGGAAGTAGCAGGTGCATTTATAATATCTAGAGTTCTCCTTTCACTGAATATCTGAGTGAAGAAAAGTAGAAGAAAAGGCTGAAGAAAAGGCTTGTGGCCAAATCAGAGAAGCTGAGAATGACTCAATATGACTTATAAAAGAGTGGGAAACCACTGAATATTCTGGAGTAGAATGTCGTCCTAGCAAAATTCAATCGTGAAGCAGTAAGGAGAATAGACTAGAAGGAAGAACATCTAGGACAGAGTATCAACTAAAAGACTCAGATCTGACAGTAGTAAATGAAGGCCAAATTGTGGTCATTTACTTAGGTCGACAATGCAAAAGGACAAAGAGATGCATTGTATTAGACTGAAAGGAATATAATTACAGCCGAGAGTTATTTGGAACTTTCTATAACCCAGGCACAGTTTTAAAGAATCACCACACTAAAGGGGAGACAGAGAATTAAGAGTTTGCTATATATAAAAGGAGCCAAATGTATATTGATGATCTTTAGATCTGGCTTCAAAGAGAAGAAATAAAGATTAAGAAGGTCATAAAATGCTTATCTAAGGCATGTTATGAGAAACACAGATATGGAAACTTGTAACTGTTGAATAAGAAATGGTGATAGTTCTAAGGCGTGAGAGCTGTAAATAAAATAAACTACAGAGACCTGTCTACAAGGCAAGCAAAAGAGTCTAGCAGCTGGCACTGTCATTGGATGTGATCATTCCTCTGATATGCATATCACACAGCAAATACTGCATGGTAACATGAGTAGACAGACAGACATATATGAGGATGGTTACACTGCCTGCTTTTAGACATCAAATCCTTACCTAGCCACTATTAGGAGTTAACACTCTACACTTTGTGTTCCATACCCATGAAGATGGATTACAGTGTATTGGTCATCAATACCCACAAACTTAGTTCACATTTAAAACAAAGATCTAAAAATGACCTTCAGAAAGCCGAATACAGCTATTTGGGGATCACAGAATGTTTTAACTAGCTGCCAACACAAATAATAGGAAATTTCACATAAAGCACAAGAATTTTCAACTCTTCGCAAGAAGTTAATTATTCTAGGAAAGATATGGTCAGTCCCACATGGTGTCAGTCATAACTGAGTGATCAAAAATATTTAAACTTTAGAGTCTTATCTAATACACTTCAGTCATTTAACAAATACTCATCAATTACTTACTATATGCTAACAGAGTTATAGGGATTTGAACTGTTACAGAGCAGCAAGAGACAAAAAAGTTTTACATTCCTGAAGATCATAAGAACATACACACATGAGACAGTAATTTTAAAAATGTAACATATCATACGCATGTGTATACATATATGCATATATTATATTTCAAGTAATGGTAAGTACCAGGAGAAACGAAGCAAAATATGGTGTAAAGACTTTAGGTAGTAGAGGGCTCCTCTAGTTATGCCAGTAAGACATGACTTTGAAAGATTCTTATTTAAGCACCTAAGTCAAGGTCTGACTAAGATGATAGTCCAAGTTCTCAGACATTCAGGAAATATACTTGAAAAATATCTATGGAGAGCTGGGTCAGGGAGAGGAAAAAACAAGCAGAATCTCATTTCATGTGGGAGGTAGAGGCCATTTTAGACATAAAAGATGGCTTATTTTTATTCTGAGATAGGAAGTCACTCATGAGTCTGGACAGAGGAGGAACATGACTGGCCATGCTCACTTATGGCAGAGACTGGTTTCCAGAAACATTAAAGTTGTTGGTCCATAGCTTAAAGCAAAATGAGCAAAGACTAATTATGATTATATTTTCAGAAGAGAAAATCAGACTAATCAGTAGGGATTTCTTCCAGTACCATGTTTGTGCAGAAGAATAATCCAACTCTGGATTCATTGATCTGATGAATGCATTAGCACACAAAGAAATCACTCAGACAACCACGTTCACTGAGATCAGCATTTCTTGACACCAGACCAACCAAGTAACCTGGAGCATCCTCCAGAAAGAGTACAAGTTCCCCTCAAAATCCTGGTATACTTAGCTTACTAGACATCTTAAGATTTGCTTTATTCAGCAGCTATTTCTTATTTTTTTCTCTCTTATTCAGATATTTACTAACTCATTTTTTACCACTCAGATAAAAAACTGAGCCCATGTAATCCCCAACCAAGCAATGATCACAATGGATGTTGGATAGAGCATGGGTTTTCCAGAAAACCCATTCCTTGATCTTGAATGATGTGGAATGTGTAAAAAAAAAGTAGTGAATGTACTCACAATCAATACATGATCTCGTCCCATCGTGATGACTGTCCGGTTTACTGTGCGAAGCAGCTGGACCATGATCTCTTGGATGTGGTGATAGGTGAATGCCTATAACACATTTAGAAACATATGTGTGACCAAAAGGACATATACCTGCACACTTCTTCCAAACAGCAAAAGCAGAGGTACATATGGTAGTTACCAACACCAACACCACCACCAGAGATGCCACCACTGTTCTTATCATCATCATCATCATCATCATCATCATCATCATCATCATCACTGTGATCGCATTTCCATTGCAGTGAGCACTAGGAATTTCACCAACTTCTTTAAATATAGATTATTGCTTAGGTTCTGAAATGTAATAAAACCCTTGAATACACAGTTTATTCTGTATCAAGAATAATGGTACAGGGCTACCGCAACAGCACAGTAGGTAGGGCATTTGCTCTGCACACAGCTGACCCGAGTTTGATCCATGGCATTCAATATAGTTTCTTGAACACTGCTATAAACGACTTCTGAGTGCAGAGCCAGGAGTAACCCCTGAGCACCACAGTAGGTGGCTCATAAAAGAAAACAAAACAAAAAAGAATAACTGGTAGGCAGGGCAAAAGATTATGCTTTGCATGCAAGAGCCTAGATTTTATTCCTGGTACCTCCTGATCTCCTAAGTACTGGCCAGTAGCAACTCCAGAGTAATATGACAAGTAAACACCAAGCATTAGTTGCTGTGGCCCCAAACAGACAAAAATTTACTGTGCTGCAACAATGCTTGAGTTACTTAAATTTTCTAAACCCATGTCTCTCTTTCTATGTGTAATAATCAAGATCTAACCTAGGTTAAAGAGAATTTAATGCAGTGAACTGGTTATACTGGTGATGAAGAAACAGAGATACCAAAGATAACCAAGAAATTATTAACTGCAATAAGCCAAAGTTATCCCTACCCAATGGTGGGAGCAGAATCAGGTACCACCCTAGGGTGGGAGCAGAATGCCAGGTCACACCCTAGGGTAGGGCACAGTCACTGATCAGGGTAGGGTCAGTAACATAATAATCCCATTAAAATGTTTACATACACGACAAACCAGTAAGAATGATTGTTTTAAATAATTTTTATTGTGACCAAAGTGAATTACAAATATTTCACAACAATATTTAAGGTACATAATGACAATGAATTTGGGCCATTCCCACCACCAGTGTTATCCTCTCTCCAACCCTGTTCCCAGTATACATCTCATATCTCCTTCTTTTGCCCTCAGGACTGCTATTGTAACAGCTTCCCTTTGTGTATAGCTTTTTGTAGATTGGATTTTAATTCATACTGTCTTGGGAACAACTACAAGCTCCATACATGCTCATTACCAAACCCCAAGGTCTTTTTATAGTACCAGGAAAAGTTCCACTCAGTTGTGGGTGACAAAATCAGACCTCTGTAGTTAGAGATCTTGGTATTTGCACAGGTCATAGGATGAAGTCTAAGACAGAGTCTTTCTTTATAGTTCTAGATGTTCTGTTCCATCATGGTTATTGTAATTATATTCTGCAACTAGTGGTCTTGGTTTTTGCACAGAACCTAGGACAAAGCCTAGGATAAAGTTTTTCCTTATGGCTCCAGATGTTCTGTTTAGTCGCAGTTGCAGTTGTCAAAGTCAGACCTCTGGAATTAGAGATCTTGACTTTCGTACAAATCCTAGACTGAAGTCTAGGCTAGGATCTTTCTTATTGATCCCATGAAAAATTCTGCCCAGTTAGGAATGATTCTTGAGTGCAGAATCAGGAATAATGCCTGAGTGCCTCTCAGCATGGCACAGAAACCAATAAATAATAATAATAACAATAATAAAAACAGAAGACAGTTTTGGGAGCCCAGTTCTAGGGTTATATAATGAAAACTTCAACCATCAGAGCACTTATGCAGCAAAAAATACATTATCTGTCTTGGGGGGAAATATATGGCACACCAGACTGCAATGTTTACAGAGTTCTTTCCAATTTAATATAAGCCCTTGGACCTTGGAAAGGATGTGCTATTTCTTTTGAGCTTTTGCTGCAATAGGCAAGCGCTGACACATGTTTTCCTGCACCCTCTGATCTTTTAACCATTATGACCTTAAGGCACAGTTTCATCTGACCTGGACAGACCTGGGCAGGCAGTCATAATACGGTCCTAAGATTTTAAGTGCAGCAGCTCTGAATCTGACCTTCAATTCTGCTCAGCTGTGTGACCCCACTTACCATGGAACCTCTCTGAGCCTCCGCTTCCTGGTCTCTAAAATGAGGACTCTAGCCCAGTTGTTAGAGATTGATGAGAACATAAAGTAAATGGCGCAATACAGAACAATTCACTTGCCTAATTCCACTGTAGGAATTCTGTATGTCTGAGATAGAGTTTGCACGTCAGCAAGTTTTTATTTTTATGTGTTAGTCCCATAACTGAGAACTGCAACATAAAACAGTAGGAATCTCTGAATATGGAAGCTGAGGTTTGGGAACTGCCAGTCTCTCCAGATCCCAGCCAGAGTCTAACATAAAAAATTTGCTACAGAAATGGAGTCTAAGAAAATGATGACACTCACTCACTCACAATCACCAAACACCTTACTAGTCAGCTTTTGCTGCTTTCTACTGCACTGTGATAGATGTAATAATAAGATGTAAGTCGATAAATAATTAGAGGTAAGTAGAGAGAGAGAAATAGACATGTGCTTATTTTTAAAAAAAGTTTTCTCCTCTCAATATGCTCTGGCTCACAAATCAACTACTGGCATGCAAAAATGAAAAACCCCAACTTTTTCCCTTTACTTCACTCATTGATACCCTCTGGCTAATTCCTACTTCTCTTGCCCCAGGAATGCAACCAGCAGAACCTCTGCCTTCAGAGTTCTCATAACTTCTTACAAAAACAAGCTCTCAGGTCCATCAAGCCAAGCAAGGCTCAATCACTCGCTAGATTTGAGCACTTCCACTCCTACCATCTAGCCCTTTTCCTCGTATTTTCCTTCCAATGCTCTGAGGCAGGAAAGAGCTAGCTCCCGACTTCAGTTATGGGTAAATCCCTAGTTTCTGCAGTGTTATTTCTTTGAAGAATTTTTGCTGACTTTAAAATCTCTTGTTTCTTGCATAATGCTCTATATGAACACAGCAACAGATTGAACATTTTTCTGAGTGTTCCAAAGAGGTTTTGAGAAGTCCAGAGAGATTAAGGGATAGCGTGTTACAAAGTCTGGCTCCAGAATTAGCTTCTCACGCAAACTCACCCAGGCAGACTGGAACACGAACACACAAAATCTCCTCTGAGCTTGCTATATTTTATCTGTCAAGATGGAGAGATCCTTGCATGCAAATAGGTCCATTTCTATCTTCAGTGACTTCCAACCTTTTCTTCCCTTTTAGAAAATCAACAGCACTCTATATTCATCACTCCTTTATCTTCTCTGAACTCCTTGACAATTTCACCTACCCAAGCCCACTGCAAACTTATATAACGGTTTCCATTTGATGTTCCCCTATCCTTAAGGATTACATCTCTTCCTTTACGAACAGATAATAAAACCACCTTTTCTCTTGAACTCCTGCATTCTACTTCTTTTAAATAGCCACTTCTTAGTCCAAAGAATAGCAATGAGACTGCTTAGGAAGTCCGAGTATCAAAAGCAGAAAACAATGAAATTCTATTTATTTTACCCTAAATAGTCTCAATACTCTCACTCTAAATTCTCTTATGGAAGGCTATGTGGAAGGGTGATTAAGACCAGAAAGACTCGAGTTGGAATCTCAGTTCTGCTTACTAGAGCTGAATGACTGTTGGAAAATTTATATCTTCTCTGTTTCCTTATTTACAAAAATTGGGGACACGGGAGATAGCATGGAGGTAAGGCGTTTGCCTTTCATGCAAAAGGTCATCGGTTCGAATCCCGGTGCCCCATATGGTCCCCCGTGCCTGCCAGGAGCAATTTCTAAGCATGGAGCCAGGAGTAACCCCTGAGCACTGCCGGGTGTGTCCAAAAAAAATTGATGAAAATTTTTATTAAAAAATGATCCTTTGTAGAAACAGACTGATAGGAGGCAAATGTGGCACTGCTGGAGAGAAGTATACACTGGTAAAGGGATTGTTACTGAAATATTGTATGTGTGAAATTCGATCATGAATAACTTAATGATTTCACACAGAAATACACACAGAATTTTCAAATAGTAGAAAATTCTATGTGTTGGTCTGAAAAGTAAAAAAAAAAAAAAAAGGTAATGATGTAGGAAAAGCCCTCAATTCTGAAGGCTGGCACACGCTAAACTCTCGATAAGTGGTAGCTGCAACTTATATTTCCCTTGGTCTGCGTCAGCATTCTAGCCGGGCTTGCCAATTCTCAGCACGTAGCATAAAGTGCAGTACAAGGCAATGCATAATCTAAGCTCTGGATGGTATCGAAATGTCACCCAAAGAATGTAGAGTGAATATGCAAATGGAAAACTTTCAAAATGATAAACGTGTGCTAAGCAGTAAAAATGAAGCCCACAAATCACCCTCTGTTAATTGCTCCAGTGCCAGGCAAGAGAAGGGGAGCTTCAGAAAAGTGTCTTCCGGGCTCAAACTAAACTGTGGTTTGTAATTGAAATGACAAAGTCAGTCTTCCTGATATGGCCTTGGTAAAATAAATAAACAAAGGAATAAATAAATAAATAGATAATCCATCCAACCTAAACACACTGCAAATTGCAGTGATTTTTCTTTCTTTTTTTTCTTTTTTTTTCTTTTTTTTTTTTTTTTGGTCACACCCTGCCGTGCTCAGGGGTTACTCCTGGCTCCATGCTCAGAAATTGGTCCTGGCAGGCACGGGGGGACCATATGGGGCACCGGGATTCGAACCGATGACCTTCTGCATGAAAGACAAACGCCTTACCTCCATGCTATATCCCGGGCCCCTGATTTTTCTTTCTAAATGATTATAGGATGGAATAATTGGAAGGAACTTCTTTTTTTCAGATGAAATCATATACATATGCCCAATATATAACACAACAGGAGAGCCAGAGATAGGGTAGGAGAATGTGTGATGTACGCATGTGTGTATGTGTGTGTTTGGATGTGGATAGAGCAGGAATTCTATCTTTAGGCTAATCCTACACCTTATGCTAGCCCTTTGCAAAATGCAATTCAAAAAACTGGTTTTCCACAATATCTCAAAAATAACAAAAGGACATATAATTTTTTTTTTTTTTATGTTTTGGGACCACACCTGGTTGCACTCAGGGGTTACTTCTGGGTCTGTGCTCAGGAATCACTTCTGGCAGGCTCAAGAGACCATATGGGATGCCAAGGATCAAACCCAGATTGGCTGAGTGCAAGGCAAATGCTGTACTGTAGCTCTGTCCCAAGAATATACAATGTATTTAAGTAATACATGGACATAGCATTTCACAATACCAGATCAGATTCTGGGAAAGGTGTCCCCCTTTTCTTTCAACCATCTGATAATATAAAAAAATAAAAATCTCCATTGATACTAATATATCTCTACCACTTTGATTCTCATAAAACTCTTATTTTTAACAGAGAGGGGCATCCTCAATTTAAAGCAGACAGTAGACTAGAAATGTTTTCATTGCTTTCATTAGGCTATTTTAATAACTTATATTTATTGTGTCTATTTTAATAACTGTTATTTTAATTGCATCTATTTTAAACAGTAAATAAAGTGATTATTCAGAAAAATATTCCTTTGGAAATAAAGAAAAATGGGGTACTAAATGATTTCTTTTAAACTGCAGTCATTTTAGTAAACCATACTTAATAGATTTGTTATTGCTGTTTTATTTTGTTTCTTGTTTTTGGGCCACACCCAGCGACACTCAGAGGTTACTCCAGACTCTGTGCTCAGAAATCTATCCTGGGAAAGACATCAATCTGAAAAAAATTCCAGGTGTGCTGGTATTTGGGGTGACATTACCAAAAGTTTTATTTTGGGGGTGACTGCAGGCAACCTGCCCCCCACCTTCTTGTGGAAGCCCTGACAGTCAAAAACAGGCCCCACAAAAGCTGCAGTATCAACAATAGTGTTTGGAATTCCTGGACCACGCAGTGGTATTTGCCACCATGCAACAACTCCAGTTTTGTTTTATATATACTGTCAACCCTATAGGAACAAACCAATCTAGAAGCCAATGTGTATCTGAAGCCACCTAATGTTCAAAAACACCTAATGTTCAAAGTAACAGAATAATCAACTAGTAACAAGAGCTTACTAAACCTTCTGATAATGACTTCATGACCTGATTGCAAGAAACAATAAATTTCACAAATTTTCTTGTTGCAAATCAAATGTATTATGTTAAACCATGTCAACTACATGATACATGGTCTATGAATAAAGTAAATTGTAAAACATTAAAATATTTTAAAATTCCTTTACCTGGGGCCCTGGAAGATAGCATGGAGGTAAGGCGTTTGCCTTTCATGCAAAAGGTCATCGGTTCGAATCCCAGTGCCCCATATGGTCCCCCGTGCCTGCCAGGAGCAATTTCTGAGCATGGAGCCAGGAGTAACCCCTGAGCACTGCCGGGTGTGACCCAAAAACCACAAAAAGAAAAAAATTCCTTTACCTGTTTTTTTTTTTTTTTTGTGAGGGGCCAGAGATAGTAGAGTAGATAAGGCTCTTGCCTTACATAGAGTTCACCCAGATTCAATTCCCAGGACCTTATAAGTTCCCTAAGCACTGACAGAATGTGTGAGCACAGGGTCAAGAGCACTGCTGGATATATTTCCCTTTTAAAAAAAATAAAGCAGGGGCCGGAGAGATAGCACGGAGGTAAGGCATTTGTCTAGCATGCAGAAGGACGGTGGTCAAATCCCGGCATCCCATATGGTCCCCCGAGCCTGTCAGGAGCGATTTCTGAGCACAGAGTCAGGAGTAACCCCTGAGCACTGCCAGGTGTGACCCAAAAACCAAAAATAAATAAATAATAATAAATGAATAAAATGGCAATTACCAAAAAGACAGGGGCTTACATATAGATAAATAAGGGGCTGGAGCAATAGTACAATGGATATGGTGTTTATCTTGCATGCAACTAACTCAGGTTTGATTCCCAGCATCCCAGATGGTCTCCCAAGCACACTATGAATAATTCTTGAGTGCAAAACCATGAGTAATCCCTGAGCCCAGTCATGTGTGACCCAAAACCAAAACAAACAACAACATAAAGTAGGTAAAAGGGCTTAACTGTATAGAGAATCCAGTTTTGGGCAACAAACATATATATGTATATACACATATATATAGAGGGAGATGTACTAGATACCTGAAATCTATACAAAGTTATAAACCAATGTTATTTAATAAAAGTGTTTTTAATATGACAACTTTATTGGGCTGGCAGTGGGTATGGTGCTTGCGTTACAGATGGCCAGCATGAGTTCTATCCCTGGAGCTCTGTATAATCCCTAGATCACCAGAGTGATCTCTGAATGCAGCAGAGTCAGGAATAACCCCGAGCACTACTAAATATTGTACCAAAAACAAACAAGCAAAAAACAAAAACAAAATCCACAAAACATCTATTTACATTTTTAGGAGATTCTCAAGAAAGAGCAAAATATGGTGATTGCATTTAATCTATCAACTTTACAAAGATATCCACTGTAACTGTTCATGTTAAAATGTTTAATATATATGCTAACTTAATTAGATATATTAAAATTATGTGATAATGTCAAATAACTAAAAAATAACTAAAACATAAATATCCAATCAATATATGATTGCATTATACAAATGTCTACAGTTTATTAAAAGAATTCGAGGGCAAGTTCCAATTTAACAGAAAGAAAAACATTACATTTAAAAAGAGGGCTTACTCAAAGCCACATGACAGGAGACAAGTAATGCCATCAAAGCTAGAAACAAAACTCAGTTCTGCAGTGAAATGTCTACCCACAGCTTGCCTACCCACTCCCCAGCACACAGGGGTCTTGGTCTTTCAACTCATACTAAGGATGAGTCCTGCTCTTCCACTTATTTTGTCGTCATCGGGCCTTTTCTGTACTGAGATGAAGATCACAAGGACACAATAACAAAGGTAAATCCAAAACTAATAATAAAATTAAAAGAGAAATGGTGAAGATACTGAAAAGTAAAAACTGTTGCAATCTATAGGGGCTTCTGTTTTTCCCTAATCTGTGCTACTATATAAAAAGGTCTTTTCCATTTTATGTTTCCTTCAAGGCATTACATATACTAATCTAGAAAGAAAATGTCCGAACTTCAGAAGAAAACAATAGCTAAAGCAGAGTGACTCTCTCTTGCTGGCCCTAGAAGGTAATGTGATTTTTTCATGACTTCTAAGTCTGACTTTTCTTGCTGGCCCTAGGAGGTAATTTGATTTTTGTGTGACTTCTGTCTGACTTTCCTTCTCTTTGTTCTGGTTTCTATTCCCAAACACAAAACACCTTGTGAGAAATAAGCAAGAGAGATAGAGGGACTCAGGAAGGCAGGACTCCTAGCCAGCAGAACCCAAAGGTGGCCTTTATTACATCCCATCATGTATGCCTACCCTTCCAGTGAAGGGATTTCCGTTTTCAAATAGGATTGGGGTACAACCTTCTTGCAGTCCTGAGTGTCTCAGCATCTGGATTAGACTGTTGTCAAAGGGGAATTTTACTAAAAAGATGAAGGACCTATACAAAGAAAACTACAGAATCCTGCTTCAAGAAATAAGAGAGGGCACAAAGAATTGGAGAAACATACCCTGCTCATGAATTGGGAGGATTAATACCATTAAAATGGCAATACTCGGGACCAGTGAGGTGGCGCTAGAGGGAAGGTGTCTGCCATGCAAGCACTAGCCAAGGAAGGACCATGGTTCGATCCCCTGGTGTCCCATATGGTCCCCCCAAGCCAGGGGCAATTTCTGAGTGCTTAGCTAGGAGTAACCCCTGAGCATCAAATGGGTGTGGCCCCCCAAAAAACAAAAAAAATGACAATACTTCCCAAAGCATTATACAACATTATACATTTAATGCAATCCCTCTAAAGATATCCATGACATTTTTCAAAGAAGTGGATCAAACACTCCTGAAATTCATTTGGAACAATAAACACCCATGAATAGATAAAGCAATCCTTGGGTAAATGAATATGGGAAGCATCACTTTCCCCAATTTTAAACTGTATTACAAAGTAATAGTTATCAAAACAACATTGTATTGGAATAAAGACAGATCCCCAAATAAGAGGAATAAACTTGAGTATTCAGAGAATATTCCCCAGATATTCAATGAACGAATCTTTGATAAAGGAGCAAGAAATCCTAAATGGAGCTAGGAAAGCTTCTTGAACAAGTGGTGGCACAGCTGGATAGCCATTTAGAAGAAAGCAAACTCAGACCTCCATCTAACACCATTCACAAAGATCAAATCAAGTGGACTAAAGAACTTGATATCAGGCCTGAAACCATAAGGTATATAGAACAATATGTAGGTAAAACACTGTATGACATTGAGACTAAAGGCATCTTCAACGAGGAAACAGCACTCTCCAAGCAAGTGAAGCAGAGATAAACAGATGGGAATATGTTAAGCTTCTGAACCTCAAAGGAAATAGTGCCCAAGATACAAAACCCATCCACCGAATGGGAGAAACTATTCATCCAATACCCATCAGACAAGGGGCTAATATAGAAAATATACAAGGTATTGACAGAACTTAATAAGAAAAAAAACATATAGCCCCATCAAAAAATGGGGCGAAGAAATGAACAGACACTTCCTCAAAAAAGAAATGCAAATGGCCAAAAGACATGAAAAAATGCTTAACGTCACTAATCACCAGGGAGATGCAAATCAAAACTACAATGAGGTACCACAAAGACTGGCATACATCACAAAGAACAACAACAATAACTGCTAGTGGGGATGTAGTGAGAAAGGGAAATGTTTGAGATGGTGACAAAAGATACAAGAAAAAAATGATCCTTATTCTGCTATTTTTTCTATCAAGTCCTATATACCAGAAATACTATGTGACAGAAAGTGGGGGCAGATATTTGACATCTGGAATAGCATTTAAAATTTTAAATCACTGAGAAGTCTAAACTATATAGTCATGGGAGGTCAAGCCTGAATCCAATTCAATTCGAATTTTGTGCACTTTCCATAGGTGTGTTGATGGTGCTAGGAAGTCAAGGTGCTTCAGGCAAAGTTTTCATCTAACTAACTCGACCCCTTCCTCTATGAACAAATCCTAGCTCTCTGGAACTGTTTATTCACCTGTAAACAGAATGAAATGACACCCACAATATCAGAATTGCCTAAAGTAATTGTAGCTCCTTTCTATGCTGGCAGTTAGCATTTTATGAACTCTTACTACATGTCATATATTTTCTAAGTCCTTTGCATGGATAGTTTAAGGAATCCTATGTGCACTTATGAAGTAAGAGAAATGCTTCCATTAGAACAGATTAACTATATGAGGAATGAGACCAGCTGTGGTCAGACTCCTCGTAAATGCTGAGACGATTTCTAGTCCAGGCTTGCTGAATTCTCTCACGATTAAAGTTAATAAAGAAATTGAACTATTTCTTACTTGGGACAATAAAAACATTCATTGAATACATGGGAGGAATCGTATTTCCAGAAGATGAAGAAGATTCATACCAACTTGCTGCAGGCTGTTTTATAATTGAGGAGAAGCCAAAGCCATGGCCCCTGCCTGAGACTTCCCACACCACCCTGGACAGCCACAGAACCCCAGTGCTCACGAGCCAGAGAGACACAGAATAGCGCAGTATGAAAAGGCACAGTTTAGGAATATTTCATCCTATTCTCAAATGTTTGTAACTTCACTTCCTAACAGGTAAAAAAAAAGTCTACTTAATGCAGCTCGGAAAAAAACATGCCCAAACTATTGTTCCCCCCAAAACAAGGACAACAAACCAATCCATTGTGCTTAGAGAGAAACATGGCTTTTAATCAGTTCCTTTATGTTGCTTTGTGGGGTGTTTGTTAAAATACACAGGAACCTCCAACTGCCTAGAGAAGAAAACAGCAAAACTCCCAAGGTGCTAACCTTGACTTCTTAATGCTGATGAATGAGGGCAGGTAGGAGTCATTTATGAGCTCCATCTTGGAAAAATCTCTACTTTTGCAATGGAAGATGTTGGTTTTGCATTAGGGGTCATGGGTAAAAAAAAAAAGCTGAATTCTCACTATACATCAGCCAAAATACTGTGTTTCATCGTTATCGTCTCACTGCATCTTGACCAAAACCCTGAGGATAAGTATTACCCTGTTTTAATAAGCAAGATAAGATCCATTCTAATTATTTTTATCATTCAATATTTATTGAGCCCTTAATATATGTCAGATACTATAATAAGTGCTTTACACGCACATTTGGCTTAATTCACAGAATAATCTTATCAATCTGCTACAGTGGCCTTCCCATGTTACAAAGAGAAAATTCAGAAATCGATGTCCAAATTCCAGAGCTATGGATAATAGAACTATAATCTATGTCTTCTCGATTGCAAGGTTCATATATTTTTATAATATGCCATTTAAAGCAATTTTGTACTGTTTGTAGAATTCACATGAACAAAGAAAGACAAATGTTCAAATATTCTCATAGCATTAGGCTTCCACTGCAAAAATGAGAATCTGTAATTATTTTTCTTTTTTAAGTGATAAACAACACACTCACTCAACCTATTTTACTATGAGGGCTGATTACAAGGTCAAAAATCACAATGTTTGAATGAAAACAAAATTACTGGTAAACACCCTGTTACCAGTCAGAAAATTATAAATGGCATATACATTCTTACCCGTTAGAACAAATAAACTTAATTTTTAATATATGACATTTAGCTTAGCAACAGTATATTTCAAAAGATATAGCTGTTAGCAAATGATTAGAAATGGAAGGGGAAACACCCCAGAGGTAAAAACGTTTTCATATTTCTCTAAAAATCCAGTATAAATATACAAATATGGCTTCTAGACCTCTTGGTCCCCAACTTCTCAGCAAGCAAAGTGTCTTTCCTGTATCTCCCCCCATGGCTGTCATGCTCACTTCACTAGCTGTGTAGCATTAGCATTTCTCTTCTTTATTTTGTTTCCTTCAGCTTTGTGCCTCTACTTTATCTCCAGCCTTCATCCCCAATCCCAGGATAGCTTCAGCCATAGGCAGAGAAAGAGCCTGGAGGAATCAGCACGATTGTCCCTCACTCCCAGATGATTTCCCAACTATACCGTCTCTCTGTTTATAGAAACCTGAGGTTCCAGGGATAGACTGCCACTCAATGCAGTCTTAAAGGAGAGCATTGAAACCTGAGACTACAGACTCGCCTGAGGTGAGAGCTATGCCATACCCACTCATACCTGACCCCCTTTCACTGCCAAATAAATAGACTGTGAATCCATGCTGAGTTCCCTGATAGAGACTGTATCTGCACCATTATCTAGGACAAACACCTGGCACATAATGATCATCCACTTACTACCTTCTATTACAGAGCTTCCATTTCTTTTAATTCATTACACTTTTTTGGTGAGTTGGTTTTCAAGTGATACCCAATAGTGCTCAAGGGCTATGACTACAAGTGCATTGACCAAGGGGCACTACATTTGAGGGACCACGTGGTGCAGGGGATCAAACCAGGGTCTCCTACAAGCAAAGCATTTGCTGCAGCCTACTGAACTATCTCTGAAGTTTCTTCATTTAATTATTTAAATGGTGGTGGTCAGGTAATTACTGTAAAGAGAAAATAGATTCTTAGAATGAGAATATGGAAGTAGAACGAAAACCCTAAAGCTTCTTAGACAGATTTCCTCAATTCTACCAACAGTACTGCTGGGTTCTAGCCTATGACTAAAGGGGTTCTGTTTTTGTTTTCAGGGTCAAATCCAGTAATCCTCAGAATGTACTCCTGACTCAGAGTTCAGGGATTGTTCCTGATGATGCTCAGAGACCAGGCAGCGCTAAAACTTGAACCCAGGCCTTCTGCAATCAAAGCATAATTCCAGCCTGCTGAGTTCTGGCCCTGAGTTTTTTTTTACTTTATTTAAATACCACGGTTATAAATTTGTTCATAATAAGGTTGGGTGGGTTTTTTCACAATTGTAAAGTTGTTCATGATTGAATTTTAGTCATACAATGTAAACACCCTTCACCAGTGCACATATCTTGCCACCAATGTCCCTAGTTTCCCTCCCAATCTTTCTCCTGCCTACCTCTGGAGTATACATTATTCTCTCTTCTCTCTTTCTCTCCCCCCTCTTCTCTCCTGCTCTCTCCCTCTCTCTCTCCCCTGTGACACATGGTTTGTAATATGTTGAATTATTCAGCAATATTGTTGCTGAAGGGGTACCATGCCTTTCATTTTATGTCCTTTAAGCACCATTTCTTGTCAAGAATGATCATTTCCAAATATCACTGTAATCGTAGTTCTTTTTTCTGCCCTAACTACTCCCACTATTTATGGCAAGATTCCTACCATGAACTGGTCTTCCTGGCCATTGTCTTTATTGTCCCTGGACAGTATTACCAGGCCATCTTATTTTTATATCCCACAAGTGAGTATAATCATTCTATATCTATCTCTTTTTAATTGTTCTATATCTATTCCTTTACCTCTGACTCATTTGCTCAGCATAATACTCTCCATATCCTTATATATAGAGACAAATTTCATGACTTCATTTTTTTCTGACAGCTATATAGATGCACCACAGTTTCTTTATCTACTCATCAGCTCTTGATGAGTTGTTTTCAGACTCTGGCTATTATAAATATTGCTCTAGGGCGATTTTTAAGCAAAGAAAGAGAGGATTTGAAAAATACATTCTTCTCCTTCCCATGGTGAAAATAACCCTTATCATGTAACCATCCTCCAGAGAAAAACATACAGACATTTTACCACTCATTCTATGTGATCTAGTTTCCTTGCAGGTCCCCCCAAATAAGAATTTTATTGTATTTTTATAGATGTTTTCCTCACAAATACAACTCCTGGACACAAGTTAGGTAGACACAAAACTAAGTCCAGAAGGCAGACAACTAATACAAAGGTTAAGGCCCTGCATGCTGCCAATCCTGCTTAAACAAATCCCTGGCACCACATATGATATCCTCAAGCATTACCAGGAATGAGCACAGAGCCAGGAGTAGCCCCCAAGTACCTCAGGTCTGGCCAAAACTCCTAATGGTCCTTTCCTTTCACCTCCCTTCCCACTACATATACACATGTAAAATCTAAGTTCAGAGAGAGTTCACATGAAACATTTTAGTGTCCGTCCTGTGCCAGAATTCAAATCTGACAAATATGATTAATGATTAGTTTTACCAGAAATCTCAAAAATTTTCCATCAACAGGAGGCTTTAAAATCCTATACTGAGCCTTTGCTGAAAAGGAATGGATGTAGTAAACCAATATTTAATGCAAGGGAACTGGCCAGAAAGGAGCAATAAATATGAAAAATGAATGTTATCCTCTGATATACATGTTAAACAGATATCTATGATCTTTGTTGGTACAGGTTGTGTAAAATTAAAGCCCTGCCCAGAAACTCTAGCCTGTTTAACCCTCTCCATGGTGCTGATAAACTATCACTGCCTAAAACAAGGGCAATTCTTTTCATTTTCAGAGTCTTCAAACAGGGAGTCTTCTCTCTCCCTCTCTATTCCCTTCTACCCTTCTTTTCCCTGAAGCCCCAAGTATGTATGCCACTCTAGTTTCTTTCTTTTTTTTTTTTTTTTTTTTGGTTTTTGGGTCACACCCGGCAGTGCTCAGGGGTCACTCCTGGCTCCATGCTCAGAAATTGCTTCTGGCAGGCACGGGGGACCATATGGGGCACCGGGATTCGAATCAATGACCTTTTGCATGAAAGGCAAACGCCCTACCTCCATGCTATCTCCCGGGCCCTGCCACTCTAGTTTCATGCTGATAAACCATGTGACTTTTTCCATAGTCTTAACTTCAATGATTATTTTAACATACTTTGTTTTGGATGTTGATTATTTACTATTAACAATAGTAAACAACAAGTAATAGCACAGAAAGTATAGGTTAGGTGCTCTTTCTTTCCCCATTATTTTTCTGACCAACATGTATGTATATGTATATATATATATATATTTAATAAATGTGGAGGCAGATTTATTATTTTCCTGATATTCCTCCAAATTTCCAATTGTATCTCTAGTTTCTGGTAGTTTATTTTTCTAGACAGTTTGATGATGGTCAACCTTATTTACCAATACACATAATATACTCAGTGCCCCACTTTTAATCAGGTAGTCTGATCCTTCCCTGATCACCTGAAAACTGGAAAGTCCTCTATTTATCCCCCTTATAGTTGCAGACAGTGAGAGCCAAGCCTGACTGGTTAATAACCAGTAACCAATTCATCTTCAACAATATCTTTGTTTTTTCCTAGAATTGCACTATTTCTCTTTTCTTTTTATTTTTGAGTCACACCTACCTATGCTCAAGGTTTACTCCGGGGTCTGCACCCATGAATTTTTCTTGATGGGGCCCAGGGAACCATATGGGGAGCTGGGGATCAAACCTGGGTTGGTCACATGCAAGATACATGCTCTAACCACTGTACTATTTCTCTAGCCCTACATTTTCTCTTGATAAATGTGTGGCAAATGGAAATAGTCTTGCGCTCATTGCCTGGGGTGAACTTAGAGCTATGAAACATTGCCTAACCATCGAGCTACTGTTCCTCTCCAAAGTGCTGTCCCATCCAAAATGAGATGGATAGTATTCATTAACATCCAGTATCTCCAGAAGTATTATATGACTATCTACTTCAGGGTCATAACCATGGGTGCATTTTTAGAATAATCTAGGGACTTTCTAAATATATACATGTATTTATGGCACCCCAGACTAACTCTAAATCTGAGGCATGGGTACTGGTCTATTTTTTAGGAAGCTCTGTAAGTGATTCTGATTCAAAGTGAGAGCTGAGTGTCACTGACTTTGTATTTGCTGGTAACCCAGAGTCAGAAAAAGCTCTGTCCCTGCTTTTAAGAGTTCATAGTTCATAGGCCATTTGTGACTAGGGATTAACCATAATTTGAACAGGACCATAACAGAGTGCTAAAGAAACTCCAAAAAAGATTGGAACAACTTAATCTCAGGGACTCTAGGAAGATGATCTGCTAAAACTAGACCAAGAAATGTATACTTGATAGCATCTTCTTTGCTCTAATAAGCAGGTCTTTATAATTTTTTTCCTCTAATAAAAATATAGCCCAATGACATAGAATTAGCCCTTACCTATTGTTCTTACCAAATATTATCCAGTAGCTAGCCTCATCCTGTTCACAATGAATATTGGATTCCTCCCTGGTCTCTTGAATTCTAGCCAGAATCTTCATGCAAGCATGAAGCCTTGGCGAAGCAGCCTCATCCCTGGACTGCAGGTGGTTCCCTGAGAAACTACAGTTTGGGGAATCTGGTAAGGTTTTGTTTCCCCGCAGACTTTAACTTACCCAGTTTCAGAGAACAACCTGAGTATCTTTTCTGACTCAATCCTTCTTTACCTCTACCAAGGTCAAATAAATCATTCTTTCTTAATTTCTATGAAACCTGATTCCTACTTTCTGGAACCAGGAGACCACAACTTTAGATTGGGAATATACTATTTATAACAAAATAAAAATTGTCAGTGGATGGTTGACAGACAGATGGATGAATGAATGAGTAGGTGAATATATTGCCTAAATTTAAATTTCATCTTACCAATTGAGAGATCAATGTAAAATAATATTCATGCCACATTATCTAGTCTGAAAAAGCAAAGAGGCTAATAATTTTGTTCCTTCTTTATCTAATATGTATAATTTTCTTTTACCTTTTCCACTGTAACCAAGAAAACATGATATTGTATAAAGTGTCCTCCAGGATAGGTTTCAAACAGATAAATAATTAGTCTTCTGGGGTTATTTTGGAAGATTATAGATATTTCTTTCTAACTTTCCCTAAATCATGTCATTTCTAGCCCGCAGATATTAAAGCAACCCTTCAGTTCCCCGAAGACTGACTGTAGTCAAGAAAAGAACTCTACTTTCCAAAGAAGCTGCTTTCAGACTCTGCTAATCAGATTTCTGGTGCCTTTCCATGAGGTTCTTTGAGGCTTATCTTTGATATCTCCTCACAAGTCAAGTGATATTTGTCAAGTCAGAGGGGGACCAAATACCAGATTTGTCTGCTTTCTTATATTTCTCACTTCACACAAAAGTGTATGCGACACATCATAATTTTCATCACAATCAACTATATCTATTCAGGCTATAACTTTGAATTTTTCAGAATATTCTTTTAAAATATTCATTATTGATTGCACAAGCCTTACTAGAAGCAAAACATACTCAACATGCCTATAGGTTTAGCCCTGCAATATATCTCAACATTCTTTTATGGTGATTTCAAGATCTTAGGCATGACAAAACTCTATACAGCTTACAGATTGTTTGTGTTCTGCTTTTTACATTTAACATGAATTAAATATTTTTATTAACAGACTGATGTTCAAGGGGCGTCTTTACTTTGACTCATTCCTTTAACACATAGAAGAGTATAGAGTGTAGAGAAAAGGTTTAAATTTGGACAGACTAAATTCTTGCTATGTAAATCTGTTTCCATTTATTTAAATTTGTGTAAGCCCAGTTTGCTCGTTAGTGATTCAAGCATAGCAATTAGCTTATTCATAGGATTTTGACAAAAATTAATTGACTTCTGTATGTAAGGCACCTGACACAGTGTCTTATAGCAGACATTTACTAATGAATGACTCATGAAATAATATTAATATTTATATCGTGAATTAGAACATAAAGTGCATAAGTAATTCAGACAGAAACAGGACTTAATGAAAATAAATTTAATCTTTGGGCTCCAACCTCAGGATAAAAAATGAATTTCAGTCACCTGCAGATAGTGATAGTTTGGTGGAAAATCTCTAAAAAATAATTAAAACCTATCATTATAGTCTTTCACAGATATGCCTGAGTGACCTGTCTCACATATCACGCAAACTGTCAGAATTAGAGTTGGAAATAGAACTTACATGTTCTGAATGGCTACTCAAAGATTCTGCTACCAAGCATCACCTCTCCTGTCACACCATTTCAACCCAGATAGCAGGAAAAGAAGAGATCATTCAGTGCTTAATCAAATGCCTTTTCAGGGGCTGTACTTGGCAATGAGGAAGGAAAGAAGAAACATATATCAGCTACAAGTTCTGTCACCACTAACAAAATATTATAGAGAGCAAATCAGACTCGGAGAGGACATATTAGTTCCTCAAAAATGGTGAAGTTGGTGCTCATAAACTTTCAGCTAGAATTTAAACTGAAAATGAACAAATATTTTTTTTTTCACTGTCAGGTCTGTGCCAAGTGCTCTGTCTGGATAGGGCAATCAAATGCAATTCTTGCATCCTTGAAACTTCTGACAAGATAAGAGCACAGTTTAAAGATGAAACAAAGGTGATGAGTATCAGCTAAGAGGGAGTACTTATAGTGTTCAAACTATTCATACAGTGAGGATAAATCAACGTGAACCTCTACTCTGTCACAGTGTCTAGCTATACTATTGGTTAAATGGTCTCACACTGGCTGCCCTGGGAATTTGACCACTATTTATTTCTGTGTGAAAATTCACACTGAATTCTAAACTGATGGATAAACAGTTTTAGTGCAATAATATTTGAAGTTAGTGCCGGGTTGTATACACATTTTAGTGCAACAGCAGCAAATTTACCTTTACTTGTTAGGATCTGCTGAGTATAAAAAAATAAAATTAGTGTCAGCATGAATTTCTAGAAAGTAGAACTAATTGAAGATGGAAGGATCAATCAAACCACAAAGATTAATTATTGAGTATCTGCTTGGGATTCGGCAGTATGCCCAGGCAATGTAGAAATGCAGGACAAATATAAGACTGAATCAGCTCTGTTCTTGGAGAATCTGTAAATGAGATAAAGGAGACCCACATAAGAACACTTCCAGTAAATCTGCGAGTCAAAATCCTAAGAGAATGGGTGTGCATCAGTCTGGGTGGGGGGGGACTTCATGAGTCAGTTGGCCAGGTTTCATAGACAGCTATGCTTTGAATATTCGGAGGCTTTATCCTGGCACTAGGAGGAATGTAATTAGTAGAGAAAGAATTAGGGCAGAGTGTACACTGAAAATGAATAAATCGTTAGTACCAAGGACTAGAGATGAGGAGTAAGGAGAGCATTTTTTCTAATCATCTTTGTATCATCAATGCTTAGAATAGTACCTTAAAAAACAGTAGGTCATCTGTTCATGTTTTGACATTAGTTTTTTATTTATTATATATAAATATAGAATTATTATATCTATTATTAGTTTTGACACTCTGCTCCTTGAAAAGAAAGGAAAGATGCAAGGGTAGCTTCGGTATGTGCCAATCAGGTCTAAGTGTACTAAGCGTAAAGTTGCTCATAATCAAGTGCTAAATAATGCTAAATAATGGATAAATGGATAAATAAATAGTGAAAATGGATAATAATGATTAATAGATAAATAAATGCTAAGTAATGGATAAACTATTAAAAGGCAGCAAAGAAAGTGTCCAAGACAAGGTGAAAAGAACCTGATATAATTTCTTCAAGGAAAGGAAAGCAGAGTTGATCTGAAGAGGAAAGGCAAGGTTTTTATCCCCAGGACTCACAATTTAGAGCCTGTAGGGGTAAGTCAGGTAAAGACAAGCGTAAATTCTGTCCTCCAGAAAACAATTGTAAGTAGAAAATCTAGTTCTTATTTCATAATTTTTCAAGCAAAACAAAATTATGTGTGATCTAGGCTCAGACTATGAACCACTCTGATTGGAGATCCTCAGAACAGGAATAAGGAAAGGAGTTATGACTTCCAGGTAGAACAAGCAGGTTCATAAAACAACATAAAACAAGGGAATGAAGGATGAATACAAAAGATTGTGGAAAGAGGGAAAGACAGGTCACAAAAATTCAGGGATACCCCTGAAAACAGCAGGCTGCGTAGTTGGAGAAAAAAACTGAGCTTGAAAGAAAGGTGCTAAATAAAGTCAAAGCTACTTAGAAAGTCGAAGATGATGTTAGCTTGCGGAGTTGCTTGGAGAAACCATGCTAAAACTACATACTTTATTTTCTAACTTGGGCTAACTCAATTGTCTTTATCTCAGAGACTAATGTTATCTGAAATCTCCCTGAAAAAATGTCCAATCTGGAACTCATAGATGTTTTCTGCCAACTACTTTGGTGCTTTCCTGGTTGTTGCCTCCAGATTATATATGACAGCTGGAGTCTTATAGGCTGAGCCAAGGATCAAAAGCATCTTCAAAAACCGAGCACTGCCTTTCTTGCTTAACACATTTCACTTAAGAATTTACATTCACGCCAGTTGAACAAATCAAAGTTATAGTTCCCTTAGTAACAGTAACCTGGACCAAGCATGGTTATATTTTTCTACTGCTGAGTGGGCTTTTAACTCTCCTGCTTCCCAACAGTGAAGGAAAGCTTTAATTCAAACAGTATGCAAGAAATGCTTTATGAAAATCAAGTGGCCAACCCAGTGAAGGGTTAGTGTAAATGGCTGTTCCTTTCAACACATGTCTTTATGCATGGGTTCCCTGAGGGCAGAAATCTTCTCAGCCTTTCTAGACTTGTGAAGTGAATGTAAAAGTACTTTCTCCCTATGTGCAAACTGTTGTGTTTACTCTTTCATGGGTCAGAGTCCAACTTTGTTATCTCTGATACTGACACTGATGAAAGGCTCTAAGAGCCTAGGACTCAGATGAGAGCAAAACTCTTGTTCAGGGAGCAACATTTAAGGCAAGTAAAAATAAAACAAACAAATAAACAAAAAGCCCAGAGCTCAAGAAAAACAAAACTTAATGCCATGGTTTATAAAACGCATTAATGAAATGTCAAAATATAATTTTTAAAAACATATTACTTTGAAGTATTTCTTGATTATTGGATTTTTTTGTGTGTCTTCTTCCAGTTTTTCTCTGCCCCAGGGGAGTGCTTTCTTTACTCTCCCCACCAGCAATTAGTCAGTTGAGTTGCAAAGGGAAGAGGGCATTGGAATTTGGTTTTAGGCAAACATCTTTAAATGTTAGTCACATAAAAAAAGAAAGGAATATTGAAAATTTCAAGAATTATTTGTTTCCGGTTGGTGATGATGGCATAAAACATTTTTTTACACTATTACTTTTATCCGGGAGCGTGATTCTTATCAACTGTTTGAGAAATGTTCTCTTTTAATTTTTCAGGTTGGTTCCAGAGAATCAACAACCCAAAGGCAAACCAGTAAATTATTCTAAACCATCTACTTTCCAACCCGACATGCAGAGATCAGACAACATTCAAGCTCGGTACACTGCCCTGGGAATGACTGCATGCACCAGCAGTCAAGTAGTCCAAGCCTGTGACATCCCTGAGACCAGGTCAAGCTGAAATGCCCTGAGCACCATCAGATAGACTCCCTATCTCCCGAATAATTGCTCAGTTACTGAGAAGTTTCACCTCCCGACAGGTTGAGGTAATTCATAGAGCAGAATTCTCTAGGAAGTCTAGTTAGTTGTGCTTTTGTTGTTTTAATGGAAAAGCAGAAAAACGTATCTCTCGGCATCCTTTATTTTCTGAAACAGATGTACAGATGTTCCTCTGCTTACATGATGTGCATGGAGTTCTGCCAGGATAAACTTTTTTTTTTGGTCAGTTGAAAATATGTTGAAAAAAATCATTTAATACACTAACCTATGGGCCACCAAATAGGCCTACCTTAAATGTGCACACAAACACATTGTTAGTCAACAATTGGGGAAAACCACCAAACACAAAGCCCCTCTTAAAATAAAATACTGATAATATCTGAGTACTAAGCAAGACCGCTGATTATAAAGAGAGCCTGCTCCCCTCATGATGGCAACAGGGCTGGGAGCTGAGGTTTACTATTACTGCTCAGCATTGAGAAGGTTTTTTTATACTGAATATACTGCAAGACTAGGTAGACCAAAACCCAAACTTTGAACTAAAATTCAAAAACTGCTTTAACTGGTTTTATACCATTGTCAAGACAAACCATTCCAGTCAGAGATCTTGTACTTTGGGGAATCATCTTCAAAATGCATTCATTGTGAGTGACCATCCCTTACATATTTCAAAGATAAGCTTTATTTGGAAATAAAACTTTTTTTAAATTTTATTTATTTTTTGATTGATTGGTTGTTGGGCCACTCCTAGCAATGCTTAAGGGCCACTCCTGGATCTCCACTCAGAAATCACCCCGGGCAGACTGGGGGACCATAAGAAATGCAGGAAATCAAACTGGGTTCCTCCCACGTGGGCCACATGCAAGGCAAATGCCCTACCACTGTGCTATCTTTCCAGCCCCTGAAAATAAAACTTTAGTCTTCTTAAAATGTTAGTAAAGTTGCAAAAATAATAAAGTCCCTGCTAAGAAGTTTTCACTCAGTTTTCCTTAATGTTAGCAAAATACAGAGATTTCCAAACTTATTTGGCCTACTGCCTCTCTTTAGTAAAAATTAAAGTATTCCTTACCCTAGGCTTTAGCTTGTCTTCTTATTTACTTGGAGTTAATTTTTATTAATTGGTTCTCTAGGACATATAGCTGAGTGTCTGCCCATTTTGAAGTATGAATACTCTACTATAGTACATCCTTGAACACTTACAGGGAAAGGATGGATAGTAGCAGAAAATAATATTTTCACCATTGAAACAGTATATAATAACCTCAAACACCTAGCTAAGAATCAAACAAGCTAAGAATCAATCAATCAAATTGGGAAATGAATTTTGAGTATTTAAATTCTGAGTATAACTTTGATCTTACTTTGGTTTACTTTATTGTAAATATCTAGATTAATATTTTTACTTTGGGGGCCACACCTGGCAATGCTCAGGGTTTTCTCCTGGCTCTGCTTTCAGGGGTGGGTGAATCTGATGGGGTCAGTGGACCATATAGGATGCTAGGAATCAAATGTGGCTCAGCTACATATAAGGGAAACACCCTACAAGCTGTGCTATCACTCTGGCCCAATATCAACTTTTAAATGGATATATTTAATGAATAACTTATTTTTTAAAAAGTTTACATTGAGTCTTCCTGAGTTGTCTACACCAGTTCCACTCTACCATCCCATAGAGAGTTATCTAGCACCTAGAAGTTCAGAGATACCCCTAAAGAATCCATAAAAAGACAACATGACAGTTCTCTCCAGTGCCTTCAGAAATCTTCATGAGGTCCCAATACCCTGTGGGAAGTGGCTTTGTTCCAGTAGCATCTGCTGGTTCTTGGCAAACCTCTCAGGGAGGCTATAAGGATGCCAAAGCTTCTGGCTACCACCAGGGCTGCTTAAGATCTGCCACAGCACCAGTGGGGATTAGAGTCCTCCCAAAGCTCAAGAAGTCACTTGGCCCTTTTCTGTTCTTCAAATCATTACAAGAATGTTGTAAAAGTTGCTTGAACAAAGACATAGTGAAAGGAAAAAGAATGTCACAGTATTGGGGATGGATACTGTGCCAGGTCCAGTCTTGGATATTTGCATAGATGTTCTTGTTTACTGTACTCCTGAGTCACCGGAGGAAGCAGCAGTCCCATTTCTACCAGGAGTTCACATGCTGTCCCAAGGCTCCCCAACTGAAACTTAAGCAAGTAAGATAGTGCATGTGAAAGGCAGTATAAATGTTTAGAGACAGACACATAATGTAGCTTAACCCAAAGTTCTTACCTTCTAAGGAAAACAAATGATGGGTTTAGTGTAAGCTGTGGTAGCAATATGGCGTGGAAAAGGCAGATTTTGGAGTGAATAGAATGATTCCCTCCAGACACTGCCTTGTACTAGCTATCTTAACTACATTAAGAATGCCATTTTGGGGCCGGAGAGATAGCATGGAGGTAAGGAGTTTGCCTGTCATGCAGAAGATCATTGGTTCGAATCCTGGCATCCCATATGGTCTCCTGAGCCAGACAGGAGCGATTTCTGAGTGTGGAGTCAGAAGTAACCCCTGAGCACTGCCTGGTGTGACCCCCCCCCCAAAAAAAAAGAATGCCATTTTGCTCACCACAAAGAGTGATGAGGGTAATTAGAGAAATAACTACATTGAAAACTATCCTAACGAGAATGAATGAGGGAAGTAGAAAGCCTGTCTAGAGTACAGGAGGGGGTCGGGAGGGGAGGAAGGAGATTTGGGACACTGGGAATGGAAATGTTGTACTGGTGAAGGAGGGTTTACATGACTGAAACCCAACCATATCATGTTTGTAATCAAGGTGTATAAATAAGGATATTTTTAAAAATGCCATTTCACTTCTCTCTAGACCCTCACTTCTTCACTCATATAATGGAAAAGAAGCCTTGCCTTTCCATGTGATGGCCAGAAATGAGCAATTGCTGTGTATGGTAAATAGCTTCATTAATAAGGTGCTGGGAAAAAAAACTGTGCTCTGTATTATCACCTATGGAAATGTAGGGACTAACAGGGAATGCCAAGGAAGCAGAGGAAGGATGAAGAATAAAAAGAAACTGGTCTTAAGTGAGTGGAAGCATTTCATCTGTTTCAAGTTTAAGTTTGGATTTAATTAGTTGTTCTGTTTGGAATATTCTATAAACAAAAGAATGTCAGCAAGCCTGTATCTCTGATTTTTATTTGAAATATGAGGAAGCAGACAGGTTAGAAGAAAATCCTACTGCTTGGCACAGCACATTGATTTCTACAAAGGAAATGGTGCTGCACACAGAGCGCAGGAGTCCCCTTCAGCTTTGCGGCGGGCACTCTGAGGGTCACTAGAGGGGTCAAATCTGAGAGATGCCATATGGGGTACTTTTGAGAAGATGACACCCAAACATGAGACTGCGGAATTTTTCACATAAGGCAAGTAAGGAGTAGAGCTGGATCATAAAATCCTAGAGTCTAGATCATCTCTTTGTAGACCATAGTCCATTCCCACCCATCAGGACTGTAAGAGCTACAGACAGTGATACCGTTTTGCTATTAATGTCTAATCCTTTTTAAGAGGATTAGAAGAGCCATGTGATACTTGTGTATATGAAAGCAAGTTTGTATATATTACTATAAATATATGCACTCCAAATCACATGTGCATATTTAGCTTGTTAGACCTTGTCCATCGCAGGTAGGAAAAGTAGGGAAGTATTGGTAGGGGATAGGGATAAAAGACAATGCATATACAATCATGTACACACACATACACACCAAGAGCAGGTTTTCCACAAGCCGAGGGTGAAGTATCATAAAATGATATTAATAATTCCATTCCTGCATCTGACATCCATGGAAGGCAAAGAAGAAAACGCCTTCCTAACTCTCAGAGGTAAAGACCCAAGGGATAAATCAAACCCTGCCTTTGATTTGGTCACATTTCTTCAAGTATTCAGCCTGCAGGTTGATCTCTATGCTCTGACAAATTCACAAACATTGACAACACAGGTGTCGGGCAGAAGAGGCACAGTTGATCCCCTCTGGGTCCACAGTGAGAAGTGCAGAAGAGCCTTAAGAAAAGGCATTCTGAGAAATGAACATTTTTTTTTAGAACTTGAGCTACGATTTAGCAAGGCAAAGAGTAAAGATGATGTGCTCCTGGAGTATCAACAGTGCATGCAACAGCCAAGAAAGGGGTGTTGGTGATCACCAGTATTCCATAGGCCTCTGAATCCATCAGGAGTGATTCCTGAACACCTCTGCTGGGTGTGACCCAAAAGCAAGCAAACAAATATTAAAAAAACTACACACACACACACACACACACACACACACACACACAAACTGATGTAGGAAGAAAGATAGTAGATGAGGAACTCGAAGTGCTGCAAGGTTAGTAGAGTAGGTGGTTGTGTGAAGTAAGAGGAGCAAGAGGGGCACTCAAAACCTCTGTGGTTTGGACTGGAATGATAAATTATAATTTATTAATGTGGAAGCAGAGATTAAATGGCTTGCCTCAGATCATGTGGCCAAAGTGATAGTACAACAGGTTGGGTATTTGCCTTGAACTTAACTGATTCAGGTACAATCCCAGCATCCTATATGGTCCTCTAAGCATTGCCAAGAGTGATACAGAAGTAATATTTGAGCATCATCAGGTTTGACCTTCTCCCCAAACCAAACCAAACCAAACTAAAAACTGTGTTCAAAGCATGGTAGGGGTCACTCCCAGCCAAATGCCACTTGATTGCTATAAGGAAGTCCTGATTCCTGACTGGAAATGGGGAGAAGTGGAAACCAAAATAAATTAAAGTATAATCTGTATTTAATCTAAAAGAAGTATATGATTTTCCTTGCACAGAAAAAATGGAACTGACAGCATCATAGGCAAGAGAAAATGCATGAGCAAAATTCTTCCCTACTGATGTCTAAGCTGATGAATAAAAATGTCAGAACTCCCGAGACATCCATGACTAACAGAGAGCCTTGGTTAATGTACCCATCCCCTCCCCCCTTCCTCGGTTTATTCAGAGTTTAAAATATATTCTGAGCATTCTTGCTTCTCCAAGATCTGGACACAACCCACACCTCTTGCCTCTTCAGGATTAGGAGTCATCTTAGCTACTTTATGATTGCCTAAGCAGGATTCAAAACCACGACTCCCTTTTCTGTTAGCAGAATGAAACATGAAAATGAAAAATTTGTTTTAAGAGGGAGAAAAACACAACTCCCTCAGGGTCTGGCGCAAAATTGAATTTTATGAGTTACTCAGAAGCTAGGGAAGCACAGAAAGAAGCGGTGTGAAATCACCTTTCAAAGTAACCAGAGATGACAACTAAACTTGCTCAGCGAGGGGGAGAAAGGCAGAAGTCAAGCCTTTCATCCTTCACCTCAGCCTGTCCCTTTCATATGCTAAGTGTAACTCGGGCAAGCCTGGGTAAGAAAAATTTAACACTATCATTAAAAAAACATAGGTACCCAGGCTAAGGTGACGTCTCCCCCTGAGTCATATGCCACCCAGGGTTACAATGAATAGGCTAATAATGGGGAAACATTGCTTCCTCATGCCAGGCCTGCTGTGTTAGGCTGTAATTACCCAAACAATGACAATCTACTGAAGACAAATGTCCTTTCCCAACCCCCAAACACACTTCCACCCCGCCCTTACCAAAGAAACCTGGCATTCAGCACTGTAATTGCCAGATTCTATGCACAGGTTCTACCTCCGGGCAGGGCAGATCAACACATTCTAAGCATGGGGTAGGAAGATAGGTTGTTCCCTGATGCCCTCAAAGAGCCAGTGACAAATAGACAGCCTTGCTGTTATCAGCAGGGAGGATCCAAACAACCAGAAGAAAAATCCAGAACATTTACCTTGGGAGCCTGTTGTGTTTTTCTTCCAATTTTGAGAAGTTATTGCCTGTAGAAACCCTATCGCACATCCGGTAGGCTGGGACTTCACAGTCAGATCTTTGCACGGCTTGCATACCTACTATCTCACAAAAATGATTGTCCGAGTACAAGGGAATGTGTTTGAAAATTCTGCTACTTTACGGTTTATTAAATGCCATCTTAAAAATGCTAGGCTTTACAGTCTGGAAAAGCTCTTTAATTTAGAAGGTAAAGGACTAAGAATAAGTAAGCCCCATTGTTCTGTTTCCAGTGAACACTGAAGATGAAAACAATGAACAAAAACACAACAAAAAGACTGCATTTGAGTAGCATCTCAAGTGAAGTCCCTAGATGGGCAGCATCCATATGTTCTGGGAATTTGTGAATGATCAGGTCCCATCCTGCAAACCTAATGATCAAAGACCTGATTAACAGTTCCTCCAGGTCTCTGGGATATATGCTCAGTTTAAGATGTGCCCTAAGGCAGTGATCCTGCACCCCATTGTGCCTTTCATCACTGGATAAAGTGTTCCCTGTGAAACCTCCACCCACCTCAGACCAACGAAATACAGGTAGTTTAGGAGCTTAAGGCAGACTTGCTTTCCAAAAGCACCACAGGAAATATTAATGTGCAGTTGAGAGAATTAAAAGCCTAGAGATTCAAATAAGATACTTTTGGGTTTCTGATGTTTCAGCTAAGTTCAAAGCAATAATGACTACTAAATGAATCTTCTTCTTCTTCTTCTTCTTCTTCTTCTTCTTCTTCTTCTTCTTCTTCTTCTTCTTCTTCTTCTTCTTCTTCTTCTTCTTCTTCTTCTTGAAAAGGACTTTTGTTATAGTCATATATACTGTGTATATGTATATGTACTAAATGAATCTTCTTCTTCTTTCTTCTTCTTCTTCTTCTTTTTCTTGAAAAGGACTTTTGTTATAGCTATATATACTGTGTACATGTATATGTACTAAATGAATCTTCTTCTTCTTTCTTCTTCTTCTTCTTCTTGAAAAGGACTTTTGTTATAGCCATATATACTGTGTATATGTATATGTACTAAATGAATCTTCTTCTTCTTCTTCTTCTTGAAAAGGACTTTTGTTATAGCCATATATACTGTGTATATGTATATGTATATGTACTATAGTTTCTTTAACTGATATCTATTCTTGAATATTGGGTTATTTTCATATTTTGACTACTTTGAACATAGGAATGCAATCTTTTCTGTGTTGAGGTTTTGGGTCTTTGGGATATGCTCCCAAGAATGAAACTGCTGGGCAAATGGAATATTACTTAGCCATAATAAAAGATAAAATTATGTGATTTGCTGCTACATGGATGGATCTGAAAAGTTTCTGTTGGGACCTGGGTTCTAAACAAGGAGGCACACCATTTTGTAAAGGCATCATGGCAGGTGTTCTCAGGTTCTGAGCAGGGAAAGATGCCATTTTGTAAGAACCACATGGTGTAAACCACATGCTAGGTCTTCACAAGTCTATTTCTATTAACACCACCACAAGCTACCTGACCATACCAGGAAGCTTATCAGAGGAGGAAGAGGTAGCAGTAAGAAGGTATCCCTAGACAACAGCCAATCATTTTAAAGATGTTCAGAAAGCTGGACCCTCCCTATAGCCCTTTCCTATATAATCTTCCTCATGACCTTGGGCGGGGTTCATTTCTTTTGGGAGATTACCCTGGCGGGCCAATTTGGGTTCTTATTTGGCAGATGGATTAAAGTATTACCTTTTATTCAAATTGTGTGATCTTGTTTTTTATTCACTCAGCATAATAGTCTCCATGTCCATCCATGTATAGGCTACATAATGGAATACTATGCAGCTGTTAGGAAAAATAAAGTCATGTTTGTTTGATATTTGGTTTTAGGGACACACCCAGAAATGCTCTGGGCTGACTCCTGGCTCTGCACTCAGAAGTTCCTATAGGCAGTGCTCAGGGGACCATATGAAATGCTGGGGACCAAATTTAAATCAGCCATGTGCAAAGGAAGTGCCTTATACACTGCTATATCTCCAACCCTAAGATTTGAATTTTGAACCTGCCATTTATTTTTGTTTGGACTTGAACATGAGGTCTATGAATTTCAGGATTTTATTGGAAAAATAGAAATAATAATCCTTAGGTGCCAGAGTAATAGCACAGTGGTAGGGCATTTGCCTTTTACTCGGTTGATCCAGGACAGACCTCGGTTCCATCCCCCAGAGTCCCATATGGTCCTCCAAGTAAGGAGTGGTTTCTGAATGCATAGCCAGGAGTAACTTCTGAGTGTCACCGGTTGTGGCCCCAAAACAAAACAAAACATAAAAAGAAATAATAATCCTTAACACTAATCAGGGTAAACAGAGAAAACAAAGATTGCATTTAACATAGTATCGAGTAAGTAATAAATAAAATAACAGTGTAATTGTTTATTATTAATTAATAATCATTAATTATTCACCCTTGAAAATTCAACTAAAGCTTTATTTTGTGACCCTTGTAAAAATGCTTACAGAATCGCATACTCATTCTTTCTGCAGTCTAGCATGTCTGTGTACGCATCTAGATTTCAGAAGTTTAATTCTATTGCCATCACTTGTTTATAAGATTTAAATAATTTCCTTAAGAGAGATGCCATCCTTTTGTATACAATCTGGTACACTTATGAATGGTTGAATAAGAGAATGAAACATGCTACTGCTACCTTGTAAGGAAATAAGTAACTTTTTGTATAATATAAGGATGAAAAGGAAGTGAAAAAGCATGATATAACAATGGTTAACTATGGGAGCTATGGACAGTAAAGGAGCATTCCTCTGCAGGTTTCTCTATGGTCTATCATAGATAGAGTACATTCAAAAAGTTCGTTTCAAAAAATATTCTGAGGAAGATGAAAAGGCAGGAAAGAAGGAATTTTCACACAGACTTAGAAAAGATTTCTCGGTTGTCTGGGTCCACACAATTCTGTAAACCAGCCTGTCAGAGCCAGATAGTTACTTCTGCAAACTGAGTACATGTTTTGTATGCAAGAAACCCAAATTTGATCCCTGCAAATGCAGGGTCCTTTGAGTACCCCTGGGAGCAAACTCTGAGCACCAAGCTGGGAATAAGGCTCTGAGAACCACTGAGTGTGCCCCCCAAATCACAAAGAAAGCAAAAAAAGTTATTCTTAGGACAAGACAGAATCCAACAGGTTGAAATACAACATTGCATATAAGAGACCCAAGTTTAATCCCTTGAACAATCGTCCTCATGAGCACAGCCAGAAGTAACCTCAAACATTGAGCAGCACTGAAAAGAATAGCTCCTGGTACCACTGGTGTAGTCCCTAGTCTAAAACAATGTAGATTCAAATAAATTAAAATCAAGTAAATCTAGACAAAGAATAGTAAGCAGCATTACAATTTAAAGTAATACTTTAAATACATTTTTGGCCACATCGGTGATGTTCAGGGGTTACTCCTGGCTATGAGCTCAGAAATCGCTTCTGGCTTGGGGGACCATATGAGACACCAGGGGATCCAACCATAGTCAGTCCTAGGTTAGCAGCACCTCTCTGACCCCATATTTTAAATAATTTAAAGACACAATTTAAAGAATAGTTAAAGCTGCCCAGGGAAGCTAAGTCAAATCAAGAATCCTTACTTTCCTCTATCACTAATAAAGAATTATGGAACTGGATATATAACATAGGCATCAAGTATTTATGACACCACCTGGTCCCCCAAGGAGTACCATTGGGTGTGGCTCCTAAGACCTCTAAGCACTACTGGGTTTTCCCAGGCAATCACTGGCACCACAGGGTCCCAGCAACAGCATAACCTCAGGCCCTCACATTGAACCACTGGCTTGGTGAGCCAAAAATCACTGATGGAGCCCTGGTATGTCCCTGCAAAAAAAATATTTTTTTTATTCTAGCCTAGAATTATTACTCAGTCTTTAACTTTATCCCATACTCCATCTCCCTCAACATTCTCTTCAGATTCTACCTTTTGGAAGTATTTTACTTATTTTTCCTATTTGGCTCCATCTCTGCTTTATATAATTGTGAATGATCTCTGCCAAGTAAATACTGGCTTCAGTGCCATAGCCATCTTCTTAGCACCATTTATCCCAATCCACCCATGTATTATTTTATCTATACACGCTAGGAAGAATCTTTAAAAAATTTAACCATCACAGGTGATAATTAAGGAAACAAAACCCCGGTCAACAGGCTAAGCAAGCAGAATAGAGGTAGGTTTAACTAGACAGACATAGAAGAGTCGCCCTCCGGCCTTTGTAAATGATGTCATTAGTCAATGGACAAGTTATCTAAAAGTCTGCAATATTTCTATAACTATGCCCACAGAAAGTATCCTAACAAGAAATATGGCAATAAAATACTACATGTTAGACCTCCAGTTCACCAATCATCTTTCACAGTGATGGGGATTAGTCATTGGAAAAGTAGGCCTGCTGAACAAGCCATTGACTTTTATCTTTAGACTTCAACTCCTATTCATCAGCATCAATATTTCAGCATCTAATCAACTCAGCTCTCATCTGAGTCCAGGACATCTACATCATCTTGAGGACTCACCACATCCTGACTGCTGAGGACCTCCAAAATGCTGTTCAGTAGTTCAACACAGTACTTCTTCTCCTGAACCTGGTGCTGCATCTCATCCTTCTGTTCCAGTAGCTCCTTCAGTTCTTTGGTGATGACAGGCAGTAGAATATCCCTGCATTCTGAAACAAAGGCAGTTCAGAAAAATTGGAGCTTCCTCGGTTTTTAGTCTCTTTTCTTTTTTCTTTGTAGATAATTTCCCATTACATAAATAATTTACCAAAGTATTCTACTTGTAAAAATTTAAAGATTAAAGATTAGTAAATACTGTCCTTAGGATAGTATTCATATTTCTGTTCATTTCCCAAGGTTACTTCCCAGCAGCAAACAGCGACTCAGTAAACATATTTTCATGTGTACTTCCATATAAATACATATCTCAACATATACATACATTTATTAGATATAAATTTATTGTATACAAATATGTGTCCCTTTGATTTTGCTTTTTACTCTTCATATCAAGCTGTGATAATAAAGCTTCAATATATTGAAAACAAATATATAATACAAATAAATGTCCTTTTATCTTTATTTGATTTTATAAAAGGCACTAATCAAGATGAATTGTTTCTTTATGTAATAACTCTTTGAGATCTTTATTGTTATTAGAAATCAATAATAATTGATAATTATTAATAATTTTTTTAGTATCCCCTAATACAAATTTGCTTGTTTAGGCATATATCCCTGTGATGGTCATTTTTCACAAGCACAAACAGTACAGAAATAAGTAGCCTTTACATTGCTTCCTTGTATATATGATTTCTATTTTTAATACATTAAAACTTTTTCTTGATATTTCTGTCTCAGAAATTTCTGGAAAGTTTCAAGATCTTACACAGCTTTATATCTACAGTTTCTTGAAAATGGCACAGCTTGAGAGACCAGAAAGAAAATATTTCACTCCATTCTTACCCGGATCTCTCTTGAACTAAAATATGAATCGTATACACCAGGATTTCATCTTTATTCAATCATAGTATACATTATATATCTTTGATGTGGAAGGAATTGTTTTTCTAAAAGCACAAATGTAAATACTTAAAATCTTAAAATCTGACTAGTAGAGGAGACTGGCAGCAAAAAAGAGCAATGGCAGAAGACAGAAAGAGATAAAAATGGGAAGAAGTAAAGAACATCTCTTTTAATGTCAACTTTACAATTATACCCAGATCCCACTGCAAAGATCAAATCAAAGGGAAGGTCAGTTATGAGATATTACATACAATGATTATCTGCTTAAAAGCCGCCAGACTTTAACTTCTACTTAAACTGAACCATTTCAGTATAGTTTTATGGAAGGGTCTTGATACTATAGTAATCCTTAAAAGATTTAAACAATAGTGTTCTGATAGATAAAAAGCTGAACTGAATGATGGTTTAGTCTCTATTCAAAATTCTATAACTTCACAAGTGCAGAATCAGAGAAAATAACAGAAGAAGGATGTATGTTAGGTAGTAAAACTTTGGATGCATGCATTGTTTACAAATTACTAAGGCTGTGAGAGCTGCAGATTACTATCCAGGAGTATCAAGTGTTTTTTAATCTAAAAGTTGTCAACTTTAGATTATCAAAATCAACATTCCCACAAGATGAAGTCTCTAAGTGCCAAGAATCAGCAAGATTTTAGCTGAGAAAGCCATTAATAACTTGACCTGTTTTTTTTTTTAAGAAAGTACTTTGTCTTCTATTTAACCACAATTTATCAGAAAGTCTGGCTCCTCTGTTTAGAGATGAAATCATTTTTCTCATTTGTAATTGGACCTATAAAATTATATTAGCCAGTAAAGCTTCAGGAAGCAGACTTTCTAAATTGTCAAGCAAATAAACACAAATGGTTTAAAACAAATATTATAGAGTCCTAAATCAATCTTCCGAGTCAGAAGCAATGTGTTTAAGAGACCTGGGTATCTAACACCTGAAAAAGGCTGAGAGACTTGGTGAAAAGTTCAAAACATAATTCAAACCAGTAATGTTCTGGTAGCATCCAAATTATTTCTTTATCTTACCAGTTATCACATTATGTGGATATTGTCTGCTTTCCTCCACTCTATGATGTGAGATTCTTATCACTCAGAAATGAAGCCGAGACCCAAAACTGAGAGCAAAAGGTATAACTGCAAAGCATTCTACATTTAAACAGCCTCTTGTAGGTGGGATATGCCACCATCCCTCAAGATTTAGTGATAGTATCGATTTAGTGGTATTATACAATAAACCAATGTGGATTCACCCCAACCTAAAACTAAGAGGCAGTCAGAAGAGGTCTTTGGCTATAACAGAAATTCTATAAAGAGAAGAACCTTTCTCCCTGAAGCCGAGGGTAAGGGCAGGGAAAAATAAGCACTCATAAAACAGCTTGAGAACATTCTGGAACCATTCTTCTATGGTTCCAGGAGGAAGATTAAACCCAATCAAGGAGCCTTTTTGAGATGCTAACCTACATACTATGTGTAGTTATTCGATTTCTTTTCTTTTCTTTCTCTTTTTATGTATTTTGTTTTTGCTACCCCATTTCTGAGCTTGCCTTTGGCAGCCTTGATTATAATTTCACTTCACTCACAGCCTATTCTATACTTTGTCACCAGCATGAGTTAATCGACTGTCCACTCCTGTTCAATTTTTCAAAAACTTTAAGGTGAAACTCATTGTACTTTGGCCAGGATCCTATTTACTGAAAGGCAGAGTTAGTTCAACTCAGCCTTGACAGGAAACAGTGAGGGACTTTTGCCTGTTCATGGTTCTGCCTGCCCTTTTCCTAGGCTCTTGTAGCAAGCAGGGAATACTACTTGCAGAAATCCCAAATTCTCTGAGGCAAGGTAGAGTTGTGCTCAGCTATTTTTGCTCTATACAGTACAGGGAGCATCAGCAAAATGTCAGAGGCCACTCAGTTCAATCAACAACATGAAGGAGGACGTCCACAAACACAACTCTGGTCTGACAGGTAACAATTTGTTCTCACCACCTCCTCCTCCAGTGTGTCGGGAAACAAAGTCATTCCACCCACAGGGAAATCAATAACTACCCACAAACTTCATATTCCAGATCAGATTACGAGCTCTTTACAACTCCACTAGCATTTCCCCGCAAAGCATTCTTCAGCCACTCCTCATGATTCACCTTCCTTACCACTCTGAAAGCACAACTAAGTACAATATCCATAACCATCACTTACTTACTCCCTCTCCAACCGGTCTCCACCATGATGTATAGCTCCACTTTATGAACCCTGAGGGCCAAAATACATATTCTCAGCTAAACAAATATAGCTTATTTAGAGATTTCCGAACTCAGCAACTGTAAACATTCTTCTGGTATCTTAGAGGGGTGAAAAATATAATTAGGCAATAAATTCTAAACAATGGTATTTCCAAATATTTTTGAAACTCACTAAAAGTCCAAAGCTAGTGTTTACCATATATTCTTTATCTATAATGATACCACACTAAATTTACAACAAGATACTCTATAATAAGGTTGTGGTTGTCATTCAGAAGCATAATAATGGCAGGGTGAATTGATACATAAATATTAGAAATTTTGAGAAGATATAAGCATATTTGTATTCCCCAAGAGCTATATTTTTGTACAATACAATGTATAAGCTCTGTCTGTACATAAAAGATAGATAAAAATGTTGAATTTTTGCTATTTTGGGGCAGCACCTGGAAGTGCTCAATATTACTCTTGGTTCCGTGCTCAGAATTCATCGCTAGTGGTGCAGAGGGTACCATCAGAAGTTAAATTTTGGTCAGCCAGGCACAAGATAAATGATTTACCTGCTGTACTATCCCTCTAGCTCTATGTATACAAAATATTTATATACTTAAGTACATAAATACTTATTATAATAGGTATTATTCTCATTTCATGAATACTATATTCTAATGCAGTACTAGAAACAATATAAGGCATTAATAATGGTCTAACTGGTTTCTGTGGTAACAGACATTGCGATAGGTCTGGGTGAAGACTTTCTAGAAAACATTGGAAGGAGAGTAGGGGAATGAAGAGAAGATTACTACGGTTGATTGAAAAAGCAAGAAAAGATTATGGAAAGAGAGCTCCAGAGATGGGATGGGACATCTAAAGCAATCATCCCCCAGAGATGAAGCATCCCTGCACTCAGGGTGCTCTTAGTACACAAGCTAAATGGGCACAGAGCTGAAAGCAGCCCTCAGATGCAGGTCCTGGCTGCTGTACTAGAAAGTACTCATGTTGTTGTATATAGATGATTAAGACCCACAGGAGCTGGGGACATAGTCCTGAGGGCTGGTACTATAAGCACAAATGACCAGAACCAGAGTTATCCAGGTAAAGAGGAACAAGGAAGATACTTAAAGGAGACCAGTCCTGAAGCTTCTTTGAGACCGAGAAGAGGGTTTAAGGGTCTCTAGGAGGAATATGTCAAGCAGATTGAAGGTATGAAATAGCCTGATATGTAAATTTATGTCTACAATAAGTAAATTTCCTCCTGGGGTTACTTAAAGTGGGGAGTATACAAGATGACAAACTTGTGGAGCTGGACTAGAGCCAGTTGTCATAAACCCCAGAGACTCATACTACAGTATTTGATTACTGGATGGACATAGACATATTTTGGGTTCATATTTTTGATGAGAGATGGGAGTAGAAGGTGGCCATAGAGAGAGAACGTAGGAGAATAGGGCTTTTTTCCTTTTCTTATAGAGGAAAGAAGAGACTTAGTTTTTATTGAGCCCTCACTCTCTACCAAGTATTATCTCTATGAAGAAATCTATCATCATGCCTATTTTATGGATGAAGAAAGCTCAGAGAAGTCCATTAACTTGTCTAAGATCAAACTGCTAGTATGTATCAAAGTCAGGATCAAAACTAAAGAATTGTAATTCTGAAATTC
The DNA here is from genome assembly GCA_004027635.1 of Crocidura indochinensis. NCBI lineage: Eukaryota > Metazoa > Chordata > Mammalia > Eulipotyphla > Soricidae > Crocidura > Crocidura indochinensis. The sequence continues at coordinate 80,382 of PVKC010000031.1, forward strand.
ATATTTACATCTACGAAGCTATCCTGCCTTCTTACTGTAACACTAGAAGGGAGAGAAGATCAAATGAATTGTTTACTGTAGGAGAGACAGCAGACATGCACAACCTTGGCCCGTGGTTTAGAGGCAAGTTTGGCATCTAATAAACTATACATGCTATCCAGATATTTAAATATATACATTTTGAACATTTACCAGTAAAAACAGTAAATTAATTCTTGGATTTATCAAATTCTTTTCTAATCACAGGGCCATTTCGTTGCCTATGCTAGTAAGTAATAAAAGACTCCCTCAGCACTTCTCCAATGGTGTAAAGTGGCCACAGAAATGACCTTTCATTCCTTCTGAAAGCTATTAGGGCGTTCCTGGTGTATTCTGACAAGAATGTGCACTTTCAGCAGCCCCCACCATACTTCCGGAGAATATTGAAAGTGTCACCACTGACCAGCTTCCTCCCTGCCAATTCTCTCATTTAACAATAACCCAGTTCCATGGAAAGGGATTTTAGGAAAATAATGGTAGAGATATAGCCAAGTGAGTTGTGGTTCAAATCTGATTCATTTCCTAATGCTTAGAATGATTATAGTCACAATGTCATACCAAATGAGTGTAGCTCAGCCTATTAGGAAACTGTGTTTTACCCACTTCCTCCCCCTACTAATGGAAAGAGCAGCAACCAAAATATGAACCAAGTGGGCTTGATGCTGGATAATCTGGGCAGTCTTGAAAAGAGAATTTGCATCAAAGTGATACACTTCGTTTTAAAGTCACAAGAGAAAAGAAATGAGTCAAGGCAGACAGTTAACTGAAAACAGCTGTATCCTTTTCCCTTTTTTGGTGCCAACTCAGTGGCATGTGGAATTCAGGTCAATTTACAGACTCTTTAGTTACCTACTGTAATAGCCAGCATTACACACCACTTTTTGTCCTGCTACATGAAATCCTTCCATGTCTTCACCCCTATCCTGAGCTCCATGAAGCCCTTTCTTTACTGAAGCAGGGATTATTTCACCACTAATTCATTCTCAGCTACTCTGTCTGTAGTCCTATCTCATATAAGGTTTTCTCAGTAGAGAGCATCATTACAAAACATTATAATAAAGGACAGAAACCACTTGTTTAGAAATGTAACTGGAGTGAAAGGAAGTGAAAGAGAGAAATTTCAAGTAGCAGAGATGTGTAATAGAAATTGATTTCCTGCTGGGTTCCAGGCACCACAGTGGGGCTGAATTTAATGACTTCCCAAGATGTCATGTACATCTCATAGTTCCACTTTTCTAGATGAGAAAATAGGAACTCCAAGAAGTTTCCTCAGGGTCACACCCTTCGCTACTGAGCTAGACTGGACGGCAGACCTATCTGACTCCAGCCTCATCTACCAGCAAAGGCTTGTGCATGCAATTATTCCTATGTGATGGATTCTGTAAGCTGAGGCATCACCCTTTGAATGTGTGAACTCCCCTAACTTAGCCTTCATTAGAAAAAATGCAAGATCTCTCTTATTCGTTTAATAATGTCTGTTTGGTTTTGTTTTAGTACTAGCTCAGTCCTAGTGGAATAAAAACAAAGATCTCACAGTCCTACAATCTTGGAATTAAATAATGAGTGCTCATCAACTCAGTGATTTAGTCTTTAAAGCCATCACTCAACTCCTTCATTAAAAACTTGAACCATTTATTTAAGTACCAGTGGCTAAGTTTAATTGGTTAGTCAAGGTCAGTCAAGACCTTCAAGGTATTCCCTGCTTCTCCTCGGTAAACGGAGAGAGATAACTAATCACAACCCAGTCATGTCTTCTCCCTTCCTATTCTCAATGCATGTCATAGTATACAATCTATCAAGTGTCAGATGAAGGATTGTTTGCTGATCCCAGCTAGATCAGGAGCCTTGCCACCCAACTCTGAGCTTGATGCTCAGAATCAGAACCCTGTTTTGAGTTGTGCTATGTATTCATGATTTTGTGCTCTTCAAGTGCAGCCTGGGATCCATTAGCTAGAGCTGGAAGAAGGATAGTTAGGGAGGATAAAGTGCTGTCTCTTCACTACCATCTTTGAATAGCCTTCCAAATATTAGCTTCCCACTGTGCTGGATCTTAGTAAAACCTTGAAGAAGTGGATAGAGCTCTGGAGTAAGGGCAAGGTCTGAATCCCAGATTCACTCCTAGCAGGTGGTGCAAGTGTGGATAGGCCATTTTAATGCTTATCCTATATAAATGAGGAATTAAACGACTACTTTGTTAGAGGAATCAGATGACATAATATATTAATTCAGTCATCATTATTAATGTAATGTAATGTGATGTGAGGATCTGAGGCCAATACCAAGAAGTTTTGGAGTCCAGGGTAGATGATGCTGAAACTTCAATCCCTCAGCTTCTGCTGACTTACATACTTGACAGAACACTTGGTCCAGGCATGCTGGAATGAAATGGACTTAAAGCTATTATGTGCATCATTCAAACAAAGTGCACTTTTGTCTGAAAAACCAAACTCACAGAATTGAGTTTCAAGAGGTGGGTATAAATTGAGAATATTGGGATCTATGCCTATGATCTTTGTGTTCTCTTTTACATGTGTATAGACTAAGGAGAGCTCAAGCAGGCTTTCTCTACACATCCTTTTACATTTCTGTTTGCAACTTAGAATAATAATGCCACTTACCAGCAATCCACAAACTGCTCTTAACAATCCTATATCTGTCACTGCCACAACTTACAAATAGCAAAAAGAACAAAAAAACAGAAGTGATGTGTGGATCAATATGAGCAGCCGGCATATTCCATTTCTGAGAAAGGCACACATTAAAATTCGCTTGTTTACATTTTAAGGCTAACAGAGGGGCCCTTCATTTCAGAGAATTAAATGAGAAAATTCTCCTGGATTCAAGCATTAGCAAAATGGAATGTTTGTGTAATTGTTTCCAATCATCATCTGATTTTCTCCTTCCCTCACCTTCCCCATAACAGCTCCCATAAAGGAGGGTGCATTGGGGTCCACACATTTAAAATCTAGAGTGGCTTATTATAAAGGGAAAATAAAGAACTAAATTATATTTCAAACAAGCCAAAGAATTGGAAACAAACTTCAAAGAGAAAGGGGGGAAATCACACTACCCCCCTTATAAATAAAAATGGAAATGGAAAAAAAAATGGAAATGAGACGACTCTCTTCTGACCTAGTTTTCTTTTCTGAAGCACTCCACTACTAAGGTGCAGAACAGAAATAGCCTGGGAGATGGGGATGCTTGGTAGGGGCTTTTGCTTGTTTCATTTATCCATCAGAATCTAGGAATATCCGACTTGGAAAGTTCAAAGTAAGAGTGATTTTAAAAATGAAATGCACAATTAGGGTTAATAGTTAAGAGAAAATAAAGGAGATTCTGTTTGAACTCCAGTCAACAGAGAATAAGAAAAAGTGTGAGAAGGCAGGGAGTAAGGAGAATAAATATTAGTCTGAGACATGTAATAAGCTTTCTGTACAAAAAGAGGACAAATAAGGTCCTTACCCTTGGGGCAGTCCAAGTGCAATAAAAAAAATATCCAATCTATTGAAAGGAGCAGTATTAAACAAAACACGTACAATGAAACACAGTGCATTTCCCTTCATGTTCAATTTATTGGTAAATCTGAAATTGTTTATACTGTATATGAAACTAACTTTCATCTTTTATCTGATACATGATGTGTTGGTTATATTTATTATTAATCCTACATACTCCTTTCTATGTTTCTTTATACCAAAAATAAAACAAGAAGAAAGAATATGATATATTATTGCAAAGGAGAACATTAGGGGTCTAACAGTAGTTCTTCATCAGTATAACAGACTATCCAGAAGTCAAGACAGGAGATGAGGCAATTTGAGAGTATGCTGATGGCTGAGATAAAAGAGCACACCAATTTTTTGTTATTGATGTTGTTTTAAGAAGTAGCTTTTTCTGGCACTAACCTCCTAAGGAAAGCTTGATATTAAGTACTAAAATTCTACATTAAGTTTAGTAGAGAATAGCTACTACTGACATCAGCTTGTAGAATCCCATCTCTGAAAAGAAACTATGGAAATTTAATTTCACAGGGATGTACTTCAAATGACACATCTTATATAACACATGAAAATAGTAAGCACAGAAGGGCATAATAATCTGTTATTATTCTTATATGGCCCTGTCCTTTATATGCCATGCGAACAAATGCTTACTAAGTGATAGCAGATGGTATGTATCATATATGGTACCTACGTCCACGTGGCAGAACCAGAATGTCAATGGCACAGTGACTTGACTCAATGTAAATATGAGAAAGGATAAAATGCCAGTGTAATTAAAAGTGAACAATGAGGCACAAGATGATTTGGTCTAGTTCTGAACGACTGGCAGTAAAAATATTGGAAGAGACAAGTTTTCATTAAGAAAATGAAAATAACTTTGTTAATATTGAGCTTCACTACTAGCAAGATATTCAAGTGGAAACATCAGAGGTATAAGTAGTTAAAAACACACTAAAATATAAGTCTATTAGGTAGTAAGAAAAACCCTTTGAACATAGTCACATCCCTCAAAGAATTGATAACAGGAGATGACAAAGTAGAGATTATAAACAGGGTGGCTTATTAAAATTGTTTGGTAGTGATTATGACTACCATAATAAAATAAAAAGGGAAATATTAATAAGGGAAAAGAAGATACAGAAAACTATAAAAAGAAGAAGAAGGAAAAGGAGCAAGAACATGTATGGGCCTGGCTGGGGGAAAACATGAACATTTTAAGTTTCAACAAAAAACCTGGAAGCATACAGAATTTCCATTTGAAATAATTCATCACAAGATATGGTTTAGATAACTCTTACCCCAAAAGCCTAAAATCCTACCTAGGCAGTTAATCTAAAGGGTAAGCTTGTCATATACTCACTTTATTAAGCAGTATCATTAAATGGAAGTTGGAGGCAGGGTATCCTAATATCAACTGTCAACAGGTCATGCTAGAGCATCAACTATTGAAACAGAGATGAAAGAGCACTGAATCGTTTCTTTCCTTCTAAAACCTGATGTTCAAATGCTATGCACTGCTTGCTAAGCCAAGACAGGCAGAGAGATGAACTAGACTGTGAAGAAGCATCGGAAGAAAGACATCCACTAAGGATGTTCCATTCTCATTGCTCTGAAACATTTAAGATATTCCAGGTCTATGACAACTACATTCTCAATAGAAGCAGCTGAGAGTGGAAGCTCAGAGCATAGAATCTCAGATATTATGTGCCCATGGACAAGTCACTTAATTTCTTTACATCTTTGTTTCTTTATTTGTAAGATATAAAGAGAGAAAGCACCTCCCATCACATGGTTGTGATAAATATGTAATAAATGTTAATAACTCAAGGCAGCACTTTTTTGTTTGTTTTGGGGGGCTACACTCAGTGATGTTCAGGGGTTACTCCTGACTCTGTGCTCAGGAACTACTCTTGGCCCTGTGCTCAGGAATTACTCCTGGCAGGACTTGGGAAACCATATTGAGCACTGGAGATCAAACACAGGTTGGCCATGTGTAAAAGCAAATGCCCTGACTACTGTACTATATTTCCAGGCCCCTAAGATAGCACTCTTGGTAGGTATGGGCTAGTATTATAAGATTTAACTTACCCGTGTGTAATGTGTAATGAAAATATACTGTTTTGATTAGTTGCTGGTTACAGACACGAAAAATTTCATAAAGGCATATACTTAATAACCCAACACATTGCATTGAGTCCCACCCATTAGCCTATTGTCCTGAAGAATGGGCAGAATCCTGGGTTATTAAGAAGAAACAAGACAGCAATGATCGAGACTCTACTGAGAAAGCTACATCTTGCTCTATTTAGGCCTCCTGTATGAAGAAGTATAGTTCTCCTAATCTTTCTTCCACCTCTACTCTCTTTATTTTTGTCGTTGTTGGATCACACCCAGCAGTGCTCAGGAGTTACTCCTGGCTCCATGCTCAGAAATCACTCTTGGCAGGCCCGGAGGACCATATGGGATGCCGGGATTCGATCCAATGATCTTCAGCATGCAAGACAAAAGCCTTACCTCGATGCTATCTCTCTGGTCCCACCACCTCTACTCTCTTATCAGCTCAGCTCAGTTCCATTGTCTTATTAACTACTAAAACCAACAAACCTCCCTGCCACATACACTTGCTGGTGATGAAAAACGCATATACCTCAAGGAAATGCCTGGCAGAAATTGAGGACTGAAGGAAATACCTCAAGCTCCCCAAAGTTCACAAGAGTCAAAGATACCCTGCTACTATCTCAAGTACTACCTCATTCTATGGATGCATATAGCTTTTACCGAGACTAAAAGAATCACCAGAGAAGAATGAATGATAATAATTTATGAGGTGCTATAGTGATTCATTTCATATGCCTCCTCCATTAGCAGTGTGTCTGAATTAACTTTGATATGCATGTTATCATGTTAATCTTGGATACTAAAAAAGAATGCATCATCATTAACCTTCCTAGCCCTGAATGTAGCAATGTGGTCTTTTACTTAGATTTAACACAGGTAGCAATATTTCTTGGCACCTCGGTCCCCTACCTATCTGTATGCATTGCCACAAGTCGCCCTGGAAAAATCTCTGCTGAATCAGAAGCCCATTTTTCAAACATTTGACTCTAACTGCCCATAAGTTACTAGAAGTTGACTCCACCTCCCTTTTATTTTTTTCCCCTAGATTCGTCTAAATGAGAATAAATTTTCCACTCAAAGAGCAGAAACCAGAAAAGACCTCTAATGGCTGGTGGAAAAAGACCCAAGATATCAAAGGATGTGGTAGTCTGTGTTCTTTTTATGAAAGGAAGTTCATGCCAGTGTAGCAGAACTGCTCTTTAACACTCGGGGACCTCTGCACGGTGACCCCATTAAAGGTAAGCAGGAAAGTCAGCTTCTTCAGAGAACAGAAAACAAATCAAGCAATACTGGAAGATTAGCTGTTAAATATAATAAGAAAAAAAAACACCCAAATAGTAAGACTTCTGTATATCTTTCTTTGCATGTCATCTCTTCAAATTGCTAAATGTTAGGTAAAATAAATGTATGGAAACATCTATATAATAAACTGTGATGTGCTCACTTCTTTCATTCTAAACTGTATAGTGTTAAAAATAGGATAACTATGGGAATTGTTCAATAAATTTCATGTATCACTTTTTTCTGTCATTTATACTCTGTATTTGAAGAACAAGATAATCAGAACCATAAAATTTTATAAAAGGAGAAAAATACAAGAATAAACTCTAAAAAAAACTTAAAATTAAGCATTTATCCTTAAGAAAATTAAAGCAGTTTCTATTTTTAACAAATATAATGGCATATAGTTTTTCAATTTAATAAACAAAAATATTAACATACAAAAAGTAAGCTGGTTACCAGTTCAACTTTTTTGACTACTAAGAAAGCTACCAATAACGATGTTATCAATCTACCTGAGTTTATATGTGGATGTGTGGGTAGTTTTATGTTTCCTTTTTAGGTCTAATCATTGTTTTTATGGCTGTACATAAAGAAAACATGATATGAATAAGAAGGAAACTAGAACTTAGTCATTTCTATCCTCAAAGGGCAGAGCAAATTCTAAGGGATAGAATAAAATATTTCCATACTTTCTCTAACTAAATTTTTGCCAATGAAAGAACTATCAATTATTTTTCATAATTCACTGACTGACCTATTTTGTTATATTTTTATAACATGGATTCATTCTAATTTGCTGATATCTATTTTAAAAGAAAAAACTTTCTACTTCAGCTGGAAAATCAGTATGTTTTGTTGTAGAAGAAAATACTACTCAGATCATGTACTCAAAACATACTACTCAAAACTACTCAGATCATGTACTTTTATTAAGCTATAACAGGATCATGAGCTAAAGTCTACTCTTTTTGTTATGAAAGGACATTTAGTGGTAAATGATTAAAGTATATCAAAGGTATACTATCCTTGACATAAAGATTAAAAAGGGACACAGAGATTAAAAGGGAGCTGAAAGAAAACAAGTTACCTCTATGACAGTGATGGTTGGAAATTATCACTATAAACAAGAACTGGATGCTGAAAGTAGGTAAAGTGATATACATAACACTCCCTCAATAACACTATTGCAAAACATGTCTAATGGGGATTAAAGAAGACTGAAAGAAAGAAAATAAAAATGTCTGCCATAGTGGTCAGTAGTTTGGAGGGCATGAGGGAAACCGGGGACATTGGTGTTAGGAAATGCACATTGGTGAAGGGATGGATGTTGGACATTGTATAACTAAAATGCAACATGAACAACTTTGTAATTGTCTCTCCCAGTGATTCAATTAAAAATTTATTTAAAAAATACCTAAGCCTGACACTGGTTTGACTATGCAGTTTTCAAGTATAATTTTAATAGCATTAGTATATTAGTACCACTTCTTATAAAATACAAATAAATCATAATTTAAAAAATAATAAGTGACCTGTTTTATGATACAGTAATTTATTAGGCACACCTAAAACTATTCTTCAGTCGAAGGAAAATAATTTTTCACAGATGATACTTTGGAAAACAAGAAAGAAACCAAAATTAAGGTTTCTGACTTCTAAACCAATTTCTACCACTAACTCAAGCTATGACCTTGACTACTTCACATCTCTTCTTAGATCAACTCCCACAACTGTAAAGTTAGGAAACTGGAATAGGCAGTCTCACCAAAGAATCATTCAACTCCATGGGTTTATATTTTGTGAGAGCTTTAAATGCATCCTCATCATCCAAGATTGTGATTATTAATTGCAGTTATTTTGCTATCTAAAGGTCTTACCAGGTATAGAAAAGGTTTAAAAATCAGTTACTTTGGGGCAATAGTGCCTTTGGAAGCTGTTGTGTTAGGAAAAAAAATCAATAAAATTGACTGCAATCCAGGCCCAACAGAAACTGACTGCCCAGGATATATATCTGAACATCCCTGGGTTTAGCAAGCCAATGGGTAAAACACTATCTTTAAATTAGCCTTACAAACAAACCATCACTTGATCACTTGCCTGAGTCAAGTGGTAGATTATACCAGATGAGTAAGTAATAGATTAAACCTATATATCTTCTGTTATCTATGAGAAAAGCAGACTGATAGAGAAAACCCCTCAAGCCAAAAGCCCATAGATCAGTAATTAAAAGTCAGTAAGTGTAAATGTGTTAATTTTCAGGAATTAACTGGTGAAATTAAGCAGGTCTCTTCATCTTTAAATGAATGTCAACAACCTACTTTTTGAGATTTCTATAAAAATTATAAAATAACTATAACAATAATTATTGTACATATATTCTTCCTTACAAAGTCTTTCCATAACCTTGATATTCTGAAAAAATCCACTTAAACAGTACTTTATTTTTTTATTTGGAACTATATTTATTTAGGAGCCTGGCAAATGACTCATGTTCATACTAAATAAAATTTGATCAATAATGTTAAAGTATCACTTTAGTCATACGCATTATTGGAACATTAGCTTAACACTTATTGGGTTTTGTAGAACACACAAAAGCAGTACTTTATTTTTAATGTTCTATATTGGTTAAGTTTACTCTGAACTAGTAATAATAAAAATGAAAGTTAATCAATGAATAGGTTATAGGTATAATTATGTTTATATTAATTTTTAGTTCTCATCTAACTTTTGCTTAATATTCACATCAACCCCAATGCCATCCCTATTTTAAAGATAAAGAAAGTAATAACCATAGAAATGTCACAGGGCGCCAGGATAGTGAGTGCTAGAATCAAGCTTCACTTCTGAGAAATGCCTTGAGTTCTCCAAAGAAAAAAATGAAAGTATGCAATAAAATAATTAACCCCATGGTATCTATTGTTAAAGAATTTAACAAATCTCCTTGACATTAAGATAGTCCCCAAAGTTCCATTTGTATATATAGAGCTATAGTCAAAATCATAACTTAAAGAAAAATTCATAGGCTACCCAAATCCAGTTTAATAAGTTGAGAAAGACTGAAAGTTGACCAAGCTGAAGTGCTCTAGGTCTTTTTTGTTGTTACTGTAAACAACAGAAAGTCAGAGTTGAACGTTCTCTAACTTTCTCCTCTGATGACTCAAGGCATTTTTGTTTATATTTCAAACACAGAATATTCTGTGTTTGAACAGAGTGCCTCTTTTGAAAATGAAAACAAGTACCTTAGAAAAATTACTATTTTTGCCTCTATTTCCTAAGTGCTAGTTATGCAGTGCATTAATTATAGCAAAGGATCAATGAGCAGGTATTAAATTAAGAAATCTGTTCTAAATATTAATTCTTCATTAAAAAAGGTGATCTATTGGGGGCTGGAGAGATAGCACAGAGGTAGGGCATTTGCCTTGCACACACAACCTAACCAGTATGGAAGATGGTTCGAATCCTGGCATCCCATATGTGTCTGCCAGGAGCGATTTCTGAGCGCAGAGCTAGGAGTAACACCTGAGCACCACCGGGTGTGACTCAAAAACCAAAAAGAAAAAAAAAAAAGGGATCTCTCTATCCTGTATGAATATTGAGATGACATTTAAAGATAACAGTCTAGAGATGAAAGTTAGGAGATTAGCATTAGGGCCTGAGCAATAATACAGTAGATACAGTGTTTGCTTTGTGCATAATTGACCTGAGTTCAATCTTATATAGTCCCCTGAGGCTACCAGGAGTGATTCCAGAGCACAAAGCAAGCTGTAACACTTAAGCATCACCAAGCAGTCCCCCTCAAACAAACAAACAAACAAGTGAACAACAACAACAACAAAACCCTTTAGTTTACAATCTTTAAGACTAAAGATTGAAATTGGGTCTTTCAGCATAGGGATGGGATTCAACCTCAAGAGTAGATGAACACTGGTTCCTTCTCCCCAGGAGAAAGAGAGAACAGGAATGCAGATTAGACACTCAGTCTTGAATCCTTATAAAAAGAACTGAGATTGTATTCTTTTCTGTGTCCCCCCTTTTATTAAATAATTTTGAACCACACTTAGTAATACTCAGGGGTTATTTCTGACTCTGTACTTAGGAATTTCTCCTGGTGGTGCTTGAGGAACCATATGGAATTCCTGGAACAGATCCTGGGTTGACCATGCACAAAGTAAGCACCTTACCCACAGTATTCTGGCTCCATGAGTCCTTCATTTCTGACCTCTAGAGGGGACATTCTGAGAATGTTCCTCAAAATAAACCATGGAGGACTTCCCAATGTTCTCCCCTACACTGACCAGAGAGGGAAGCTAGTATAGCTAGCCAGATTGAGGCCTGAACTACTTCCTCTACTGGAATTCCACTCTGCAAAACTCAGGTATGTCCTCAAGCAGGGGGCTCAGATCAACTGATGAGCCAGAAAAAAGGAACAACACATCGCTTGCACAGGGATTTTCTTTTCACATGGAACAGGAACACAAGTCATTCTACTCACAGAAGGTTCTCACCATCTCACCATTTCAGCAAGATCTGTGACACACTGTAGGCCCCTGAAATGCCACAAATTTTCATAAAGAGGTAAGTGGGACCTACTTGATATTTTGACACAGGCCATGAACAGAAAGCAGAGTGCCACTGTGAACTTCTGCTACTTGGACTGTAATTGACTTTACACTACAGCTGGGAAGGAGCCCGTAAACCAAGCCAGACAAAGCTGTCAGTGTATACCAAGGTTCTAGCAAATCAGAAACAGCAATAGGGGCAAGCTTGGTGTAAAGTAAATTTTTGAGAACAACAGAAATATTTGCAAGGAGGGAAAAAACATTACTGCAGATAAGACTTATTCTTACTGCTGTCCCCCCTTGAAGGACTCAGAAGACTTGGAGAAATCCCACATGCCTGTGCTAGAAATACAAATCTAGTTCCAGCCAGCCTTTTCACACAGCAGGAGTCCAGCTAAAGTCTGCATGGAAAACTCTTGACCCAGGTCACATAAGAGCACAATAAGTCCTTCACTCTATTCTGTGCCAGCTGACACCAGTGACCCCAAGCTCCAGGATACAGAGTGCTTTCCAAGTAGTTTAATACTTGAGTATGCACTCTCTTTTTCTGGCAAAACAGACTTGTTGACTAGCAGGGATGGACAGGAGCTTAGAGATGTAACTCTCTAGTCATACAAATCAGGAATGAGGCCCAAAGAGGGTAAGGGTTTTGACCAAGGTCACCTAGTTTATTAGTTGCTTTCTTGGGCTAGAGTTTAATTTGCCAACTCTTATCACAGTGTCTTATCCAATAAATTGATACCTTCCTTAATCAAGGCAGTGGTATCTCATTATCTAAATATTCACTAGGCACCTACTCAGTGCTAGTTACTAGCAATATCAGGAAAACATTCTTTTTCCCAAGTCAAGAAGGTGGGTGTGTGCAGAAACAAGAGAAATCTCCAAGAAGCAGAAGAGAGGAGATCCTCTCACGTGATCAAGAAGAAATCCAAAAAAGGCCAAAGGCTGCCAGAATAAGAAGTCCAGAGGTTTTCTGTACAAGGTACAAATTTCTTAATAGGAGAAAGAGCTGACAATTTTTGTACCATACTTGGAGGTGCCATGAAAATTCCACTAAGGGAAGGTAGAAATTATGTTTGAATGACCCAATATACATCAACACACACATTTTTAGATTTGGTGGGAAAGAGATTCATTTGTTTAAATTTTATCACAACTGACTTTGTTTTCTGGGTTTTAGAATAAATTGTATATCCTGAGTAGAGTGGCAACTCTCAGGTCAAAACAGATTCAAGCCAGATGGAAAAGATCCAAATACTTTTTAGCACTATAAGGACAGGGTTGGCAGATACTAAAAGATCCAGGTCAAAGTCACATTCAGTGGGAAAAGAGCAGCACCCCTATGAGATTAGAATATGCAACGTCTGAGAAAAAAAAAACAAATGCTCACCTTGGCAAGGTATGCACTGCTTTGGAGATGACCTAGAAAAAAATATTGTTGTGTCTCTCTGAGAGGGTAAGCAAGAGAGAATGGTTTCCTACAGTCCACCACACTCTCTTTTGGGGACATTTTGGGAGTCACCACCTCCACTTCATGTCCTGAAGTCAGAGGGGCTGTGCAGAGAAGAGTCTCAGCTAATATCTAAAGCAACTCTGAAAAGAGAGCAATGAACAAGATGGAATTTCCCAAAAATAGGTGCTGATGAAAATGGGAAAAATGAGGGAATGGTGTGGAAAAATGGACAGATAGGAAGATGATGAGATCTCTGTATTTGGAAGTTGGTAGGTCCAAACAGAGTGCTTCCAAATCCTCACCCAGCACATCATGAGGGGGATCAAGAGGTCCACAAGGAGAAAACGGGGTTAGAAAAAGATTGAGAGCTACTGTTCTAAACAAATACTGAATGCCATGTCTGGTGCAGAAGCTGGATGTTGCTCTTAAAGTACTACTTTTTATTTTATTTAATATATTTTTTATTTAAAGCCTTGTGATTTACAAAGTTATTCATAGTTAGACTTTAGACATACAATGTTTCAGCACCAACCCCACCACCAATGTCAACCTCCCTCCACCAATATTTCTTTAGTCCATACCACAACTCTCCCATCCAGCTTACCGTCAAAGCAAGCACATTTTAAGTTTGATTGTTAAAGTTTGGGTCTCATTATTTCATTGCTGTTGACTCCATAGTTTAAATATGTAGTTCTGTCCTTCCTTAACACTACCAATATACCCAAGTTCCTTTCCCCTTTGTCCCCCATTATTTCACATCTGTCTTTCTCCTCCTGCACTCAATTTCTTTCCTTCTTACTATACTCTGGGTCCAAGAGTGCTCAACACAACTGTCATTTAAACCATTAAACCTTCATGTAGATATTCCAAATATCACATGTAAGTGGTATCATTCTGTATTTAGACTTCTTCTGGCTTACGTTTTTAACATGATATCTTAAAGTTCCATCCAGGTTACAGTGAATTCCATAACTGCATCATTTCTTACAACTATGTAGTAATCTATTGCATATATCTTTATGATACACACCCATCTTTTTTGTATGTATACTAGGCATTATACTGAGAGCTTGCAATATGGAATGCATATGTTTATATGAACAGTCAAATTCCCACCAGCAATGGATGAGAATTTATTTTCTTTTTTTTCATCACATCCCCATCAACACAGCTTGATTTTTTGTTTGTTTGTTTGTTTGTTTTTATTTTTGGACCACACTCTGCACTCAAAAATCGTCCATTGCAGGCTTGGGGGCCATATGGGATGCTGAGAATTCAACCCAGGTCCAACCAGGTCAGGCGCATGCAAGGAAAATGCCCTATCACTCCGATCCCATTTTTTTAAATCCATATTTTTAATATGTGTCATCCTCACTGGTGCAAGATGATATCTCATTGTTGTCTTGATTTGGGTTTCCCTAATGTAAGGTATGATGAGTATTTTTATGTGCTTGTTGACTATATGTTGGCCTTCCTCAGAGAGGTGTCTGTCATTACCTCACCCCATTTTTTAATGTTTTTTTTTTATTTTAGATTTTGGGAGGTTAAACTTCGTGAGTACTTTATATATCCTAAATATCAACTCCTTATTTGAAGTGCTGAGTACAAATATTATCTCCCACCAAGTTTTCTGTCTTTTAGTTTTAGCCCATATTTCTTTGGCTGTTCAGAATCTTCAAGTAATTTTACCCTCTTTAGCTGTAGCCATAATTAGGGCTTCATTTGCCTTCGCATAATTGGCTTCCTTCTCTCTCTGGTGTCTGGTTCCACTTGGGCAGTTACTCTAGCCAGGAGGGTGTCACACTCAGCAAATCCACTTTGTCTGTGCTGAGCTAATGAGAGCTCTCAGTGTGGCTGCATTGAAGTGTCTGGGATGCAGTGTCTCTGCACAGACACACCCCCTGACACAAAGGAGGACAATTCTTCCCAAATTGAATCATGCCACTCTGTCTACTTACTAGAGTTCTATGTACCTATTTAATGATGAGTCTATCACATCAAAAAGCAGCAAAGAAAATTCTGTGTGTCAGTGTAAGTGTGTATGTAAGACGGAAGAAGGTAAAGTTAAAATATCAGACAAACACAGAGAAATGTGGATGAGGTCTATGCCCAATAGTTAACGAATAATAATCACAAAGGACAATT
>PVKC010000031.1:95585-114153 GCA_004027635.1 Crocidura indochinensis
AAGGAAGGAAGGAAGGAAGGAAGGAAGGAAGGAAGAAGGAAGAAAAGAAAGGAAGGAAGGAAGGAAGAAAGAAAGACAGAAAGAAAGAAAAAGAAAGAAGGAAAGAAAGGAAGGAAGACAGAAGGAAAGAAAGAAGAAATTAAGAGAAAGTAAGAACAGAGAAAAAGAAAGGAAGAAAGAAGATAGAAAAAAGAATGAATGAAAGAAAAAGAAAGGAAGGAAAAAAGAAAAGAAAAATGTCCTATTAAAACGCCCACATTTTTGACATTATAATTTCTATAAATGATATATGCCATTTATTCCCACCCTGGACAGGATTGTGTCCCTGTGTCATACTCATCAATGTTCTTCAATATTAGCTGACTTCTACCTCCTCCATAGATCTATCTCCAACATTTCAAAAGCACTGTTCCCACTGAATTCCAGTAACAGTCATGCTTTCAGGGTTATTTGAAAATAACAAATAACTATAAAACAAATGTATTATACTCTAAAGTTATAAATTCACAACAGACACTGCCATCCTAGATCCATATAGATGTAGGTTATGTTTTACTTGCATGTTGTTTAAAATGACACTGACAAGCTTTCAAATAATAATCCATGAGTCTGGGAATGTGGTTCAGTGAGTGTTTGACTCGAATGTGAAACTTCCTAGCTTTGATCCTAAAACTGAAACCTACACACAGACACACAGACACACACACACACACACACACACAGACACACACACACACACCTATGAGACATCCTTTTATATTATTATTTTATGTAAACACCATGGTTACAAAGCGGTTTATGACTGATTTTCAGTCTTACAGGGTATACCCTTTATCCTTGTATATTCCCTGCAACCAATGTCCCCAGTTTTCTTCTCACCCTCTGCACTGCCTGCCTCTGGGACAGAAGTTTTACCTCTCTCTCTCCTCTCTCTCTTTTTCTCTCTTCCTCCTTTTTCCTCCCCTCCCTCCCTCTCTTTCTTTCACTTCCTTTTTTTTTCTTTTAGGCACTGTGGTTTACACTATTGTTAATGAAAGAAAGCCATGCATAACCATGCATATCACTTTATCTCCTTTCAGCACCCATTTCTTTTCCAGAGTGTTCATTTCCAACAATCATTGTTATAGTGGTCCTTTCTCTGCCCTAACTGCACTCTTCCACTATTTATTTGTGGCAAGGTCCCTACCACGAACTGATCCTACTGACCCTTGTCGCTATTGTCTCTGGAAAGAATTATCATACTATCATTTTTTTTTATTTTCCACAATGAGTGCGACCATTCTATGTCCTTCTGATTCATTTTGCTCAGCATAATAGTCTCCATATTCATCCATATATGAGCAAATATTATGACTTCATTTTATCTAATAGCTATGTAGTATTCCATTGTGTAGATGTACCACAGTCTCTATCCACTCATTTGATATCAGGCACTTGAGTTGTTTCCAGATTCTGGCTATTGTGAATAGTGCTGTAATGAAGATAAGAATGCATGGGCTTTTTTGCATGGTGATTTTTTGGTTCCTAGGATATATCTCTACGATATATATATATATATATATATACACATATACATATATATATATGTATTGCTGGATCATATGAAATCTCAATTTTGTGGAACATCTCTTAAGAGAGCACTGAGCACAGGGCTGGAGTGAAACATAGCAAGAAGGGCATTTGCTTTCCACACAGTCAACGAAGGTTCGCTCTCCAGCATTATAGATGGTCTCCCAACCTTCTAGGAGTGATTTCTGAGCACAGAGACAGGAATAACCTTTGAATGCTGCCTAGTGTGGTACATACACACACACACACACACACACACACACACACACACACACACAGCACTTAGCTCACATATCAGTGTGGCAACAACCAGTCAATTCTGATTCACAAATTCCTCTATATCTTCCTCCAAACTTAGACTCCACCCTGGCCTCACCCTTTCCTGTCCCCATCTTGAGCTGAGTATGCATGGTTCATTTCTGCTTGTTTACTTATGAGTTTAGAAATATTTATCAGTAGAAATGATTCTGTGAAGGTGGGAAAGTGAATGATGACTAAATAGCATCATGTTTTAGGAAGAAAATACATAAAATTAACTTACTTTGTGAAGTTAAAAAGTTTTCTTTGGTTTCTTTTTGTTTATTTGTTTTATTTGTTTTGAGCAGTTCTCAAGACTTTTTTCTGACTCTGAACTCAGGGAATACTCCTGGAATGGACTCAGGGTACATAAGAGATTTTGTAGATCAAATTCAGGTTGGTCACATGCAAAACAAGTGCCCTGTCTGCTGCACTATTTCTCCAGCTCCAAAGAAGTTCCATGCTTAATAAATGGAAAATCTGTTGTGAAAAATACAACTGAAGCCGACATCAGACATCTGTATATTATGATTACCTTATTGAATGTTCTAATTATAATCTTTACTTTTATTACCTTCTTGGCCTGTGTGGGATCAATTTTTAATACCTTAGGAGTAAATCTTTTCTTTCTCAAGTACAAGCATCCTGGAAGGTAAAGAGGCAGACACCTTTCTGTTCCAGAGACCACACTGTACGGTGATTCATGGAGAATATTTCTGGAATCCTGGCTCTGCCAGGTTACTTGGTGTGTGGCTCTTTGCAAAATCTCTCTAACCTTTAGTTTTCTCACTGGTAAAATGTAGATATCATATCTGTGTTTTACAGATAATGAATGAGTCACCTGCAAAAAGCCTAGCATAATATACTGGAGCAAAATAATGACTGAATAAATGGCCTCAAATTATTCATTAGTATATATTTTTTCTTATTCTTAAAGTACTAGGCTGCAATATTTTCAGTAAATATTAGTTGAATTTACACTGGTTTTTAGAAGTTGGTTGGAGAAAGAATAAACAAAATCAAAATTAATTAACAATGGAAACCCAAACATTCTAAAATCTACCTCAGTGTAATTTAAACCATCCATGAATGTAATTTTATAGAAATAAAGCCTAAATATCTAAAGTAAACATATAAGTCTTTTAAAGAATCATATAAACTCCCTCAGTATATCTACATATAATGCATACAAACTATCCACTTATACAAATACATAATATATCCACTGCATAGAGCATAATCACAATATTAAAAGAAAAGATTTGGAGAGATAGTACCCACTGGTAGGGAACTTGTCTGGTATGACCAACCCAAGTTCAGTATCCAGCATCCCATACAGTTACCAGGAGTTATAACTGAGCACAGGGATTCAACTAATTACTGCTATCTGTTGTCCAAATTCAAAAACAAAAGAAAAAAAATTCCACAAAACATGGATGAAACTTAGATCGAAAAATACAAAATCTGCCTGATTGTATTATTTTGTTTTAATAAGGTAAATGACAAAAGCCTAATTTTTTTTAACCCCAAAGAGTTCATTTGGATTTCCATTAAAGCAACAATCTTGGATTCCTGTCCCTCAAAAACCATTTGCTCTGCATCATATAATTAGAAACTGTTCTTCTAAGTATTTTTTGGAAGTTCAAGGAGAAGGTTTTTTTCTTTGATTTTACGCCATTTTTTTCAGCCAAAAAAATAATAAAAGACCCTTTTAATAAATGTCTCTTAAACTTGTTCTGCCTCCAGCTTATTAAATCGTTGTCTTCTCTGATTCTAGATCTGAAGGTTTCTGAGATTGAATTCTGTGATCAGTCACGTTAAAAAGTGAAGAGATGTGAGGCCCAACCCCTTCTCAGATCTCCAAGTGTGGAAGGACATTTTGGAACTGGATGTGGCTTTGTAACACTGTAGATAGGACGGTCAAACCCCTATTTAAAGACCGTTTGATGCCTTCAAATGTTAGAAGAAAGGAAAAAATCCTCAGGTTCTCAAAACTCAATAGCTCCATTTAAAAGAAAATAATTGACAGTACCATCCAATTTCCCTTTACCCCTTTCACCCTCTATAAAATGGCCCAATTCCTCAGCTCAATCTTGACATCTAGAAATGTTGTGTCATGGTGACATGTACAGTATCTATGTGTGCACTTTGCCAGAGCATAGCCTCACTCTGTTCTTGAAAGAGAAGTAGACTTTTTTATAATGTTGTTTTTGTTTTTATTTTACCTTTTTTAAGTGAGTGAGAGAAATAGAAAGTCTGTCTCAAATACAGACAAGGAGTGTGGGGGAAGAGGAAGATGAGGAACATTGGTGGTGGGAATGTTGCAATGGTGAAGGGAGGAGGTGTTCTTTTTTACAACTGAAACCCAACTACAAACATGTTTGTAATCATGGTGCTTGAAAGAGATGTAAATCAAGCCATGAAAAATAATGGATACATGGATATGCAGCTGAAAACTAACAATCTCAGGAGGAGAGAGTGGGCTTAGACTCCACACTGTTGAAACTGTGCTTGCTGGATATATCACCCACAATCATTGCTTAGCCTATGGCCCTGCTTCACCAACCATCTATGACTCTCTGTAAAGACAACAATCTGACCAAAACTCCAAGTATGCTGGCCTTTGAGTTGATATCACCAGAATTTTTTTGGAGTGAGTACAGCTTCTCTTCTTCTACGTTTTACTTCTGGAAGACCTGGCAGCCTAAAACATGCCTTATAAAAACTACAGTATCAGCAATAATGTTTGAATTCCTGGACTGTGCAGCCACATTCACGGTTGTGCGACAACTCTATTTTTGTTTAATATTGTCATTTCCATAGGAGCACACCAATTTAGATGTCAATGTGTAGTTCAAGTCACCTAATGTCCAGAAACAAGTTAAATAACAGAATGATCAACTAGCAACAAGAGCTTTCTACACCTTCTACAATGACTTGATTGGAGATATTACAATAATTTCCACAACTTTGCTTGTTGCTGTACTTCTTTATTTTTCGTTTTCTTCTCCTCCTTCTTTTTTTCTTTCATTTCTTTTAAAAAATAATTTTATTCCCACTTATCTGGAAATAAGTATATTTTGTGTCCAGATAAATGGTCAGTATTACAATCAACTATGTCAACTATGTGATACATGCTCTTTACATAAAATAAATTTTATAAAAAGAAATTTGGGGTACAGTATATAGGAGAATGGAGTTTAGACACTAAACAGTGGTAGAACAATTTAGTAGTATCACTACAAATCAGAAAATGACTTTTTATAAATTGCATATTATTTAGTGCTCATAGAGCACTGGAAAAATTCAACCTCATATTGTGAGCAACAGAAGTTAAATGACTTCCTCAAGATTATACAACTGTACAATAATTGAGGTCGTGGACACTGTTTAGCACAGTTCTAGAAGCACCCACCAACAGATAGGCTACACTTGCTGCTGATGGGATATTATTCAGATTTTCTTCCTTACATTCCATGCTCTTTCTTTAACATGTTCTTTTTATAATACGTATGAGGAATATACAAAAGGTTCTCTACAGTTCCAAACACTTTTACTACTACAAAAAAGATATCATCTGGAGAAACTATTTTCTTTCTGCCCTAATAGAGTCTAAGCAGCAGTGTTATTTGTGGTTTGTAATTCCCAGCATGCAACGTTATACAGGAACCTAACTCAGGGTAATTCCCCTTTCGCCACCCTTCTGTTTCAATTAACAAGAGGAACTGCACAATATATGTAGACCAAGAATTGACTCCAGACTCCAATAATTCTGCCTTCAAGTGTCCAGTGAAGAGCCATGGCCTAAAAATGCAAAATAACACTAAAATGGGGAAAGAAAATTGCCCAGTGGTACATGGAACTAGGAACAAAGTAGATTTCTATCTTACTCTATCAATTAAATACAAGATCTATAGATTGTGAATTTGTAGATAAAACATAAAAATCTTAGTAAAATATGAATTTCTTGGTCCTTGGGATTAGAAAAGGTATTATAATCAAGGCAAAAATATCTGACTGTACAAATTATTTGTACCAATTTGATTTCTAAATATTAAGAACTAATGTTTGAAAAAACCAACTTAAGTAAATTAGAAAGACAAGCTTTCTAAAGGGAGGAGATGTTCACAAATTGACATTCTTCAAAAACAATAAGGACTATTATAACATAATAATATACATAATATAATACAATAATTAATATGATATAATATCCTGCACACCAATAAGAGAAATACAACCATACCAATATAAAAATGAACAAATTACATGGACAGACATGTCACAGACATGAAATAAAAGAAGCAGACAATTTTTAGTATAAGCGATGATGAAGAAAATAAAATAAATTTCAGTGTTGATATATTTTGTGCCATTTTATTGGTCAAAGTAAAGGAGACCATTCAATTTTGCGAATCCACATTTCTGGTGCTAAAGGGAATATGGAGTCAAAGAATCATTCCTGCATTACTAATAGGAGTATAGGCACAACCACTTCTGGAAAACAGGCATTAAATGTTCATATTGCCTATAAGCAAGAAAAACTACTTATAGTTATGGGTCACAAATAGTGTCGAGAACATTCACAACAGACATTTACTAAAATACTCTTGGCATCAGTAAAATACTAGCACAACCCAACTGCTGGAAATAGACAGTTTGGCATTTTCTTTTTTAAAAAACATTTATTTATTAAATAGGTTCTGGGGCCACACCAGCAGTGCTCAGGGGTTACTCTTGGCTCTGCACTCAGAAATCACTCCTAGAAAGCCCAGGAAGCCAAATGTGATGCCAGGATCAAACCCGGATCCTTCACGGGTTGGCCACATGCAAGGCAAAGCCCTACCCGCTGTGCTATTGCTTTAGCCCCCCAGTTTGAAATATTCTATAACTAGCAAAATATTGGGCCAGACTGATAGTGCAGCAGTCAGGGCATTTGCCTTGCAAACTTTATTTTTGTTTTTTGTTTTTTGTTGTTTTTTTTTCGGCCACACCAGTTTGATGCTCAGGGATTCCTCCTGGCTAAGCGCTCAGAAATTGTCCCTGGCTTGGGGACTATATGGGATGCCGAGGGATCTAACCGTGGTCCTTCGTTGACTAGTGCTTGCAAGGCAGACACCTTACCTCTAGCGCCACCTCGCCGGTCCCCTAAACTTCTAATCCAGGTTTGAGCCTCATAGTCTCCTGAATACTGTCAGGAATAATTTCTAAGTGTAGAGTCAGGAGTAGGGCCTAACAAAACAATTGAAGTGAGTCTTGGACCTTGAACATGGATAAATCTTAGTAAAATATAAGGAGAGAGGGGAATAAGTTCACCTCCCATTACTCACACTTCAGTACCATCTTTATACACTTAAAATAATAGAGCATAGTAATATATAGAGACATAATCAAACTGCACAGAAGACAAGCTGAAGAATGATTGATAAAAGATGGAAGAAGTGATTTCTTTCATAAGGTTAAAGTGATGCTTAAATGATTGTTAAATCTCTACTTTCTGTCTGAAGTAGTGACTGCTTGGGTGTTTAATCCATTATTAAGAACTGAATATGTGAATAAATAAAAGCAATCCTTTATATGAATCCACGGTGAGATGGATTAAGAAGCGAGTACTCTGATCCCAGAGAGATCACTCAGTGGGCTAAATACATGTTTTACAGGTAGGATGCTCAGATTTGATCCTTGACATTAAACGGTCCTTTATGCTCTGCTAGGAGTGATTCCATAGTATTGATTCAGGAGCAGCGCCACTACATGTGGGGACCCCTCACAAAGGAGAATTTAGTACTTTGACAATGCCAGTTTCTTTCTGTTTCTTTTACTGAATAACGTATTTACCACCAGGTTCCGCAGACTAGTTATAATCACCAAGAGTGCTAAGCAGCCTGGGCACATAAAAAAATAAATCATCTTTCTGATGCAAAAGGTGGTCTCTTAATTAGCACAGACCTTTATAGAGATAAGAGAGGGAAATGTAAAGCACCTTGGCATATGAGGCTTAAATACAAGGTAGTGTTAGAAATGTCCTAAATTTTTGTGCTTTTCCCACTACCCTAGCAGTAGCAGCCATTCTATCTTTGTAACCTCAGGGAAGGGAAGGGATAGCATCTTCAGAAGAAAAGAAGATGTGATTGAGAGAAAAGGATGACTTCCCAATTGCCAGATGTGTGTGGATTTCTGAAATCACAAGATAACTGCGTTCCAGCATTCTCTCCTGAACCAGAGTCCCCCTTGAGACCCATTTTAGATGGAAAATCCCAAAGCTAAGCCCTTTTTCCATTCTTTCCTAACTGGCATTGTCCCCAATGTCTCAGATACATTCTGAGAATGTATCAGGAAAAGATAGAATTCCAATGAACCAAAATGATTGGTAAGTGCTGGAAATGTAGCTCAGTGCTAGAGCGCATGCCTTGCATGCATGAGGCCCTAAGTTCGATTTCTAACACCACAAGACAACGATCAACAAAACATACTAACTCCCTTCTTCCGTCCTTACAACAAAATAAAGCAAGAGGATCATCTAAGTCTGAATCCACATGATAGCAATCATTGAATTTCTTAACCTGCCTCAGTACAAAATGAGAATGGTAATTTGGAAAGATTGGGTCCAATTGAAGAAAAAAGTAAGAAGTGTTATCATCAATGTACCTTTAGCCCAATTTAGAAATTTGCAAACAGTATAACCCTACTTCCTCCCCAGGGGTTACACTTTAGTGGGCTGAATAACATTTAAACAGAGCTGACCCGAAATACCTTATTGCAGGTTGATGAGTTACTTCTCAGTGTGTTTGGATGTGAGAAGGGAAAGGGGAGGCAGTAGAAGGTTTCCAGGCATAAAGAAAAGAAGAACACTGTAAGGGAGTGTTCTGCTCTGAAAGAAAGAGAAATCAGATGCAGTATCCTGCCATGAGGGGTCTTGTTTCCTTATCACCTTTCCTTCAAAATAGTCTCAGGGGCCGATGGACAGGAAAAGGGATAGGGTGTTGACCTTGCACGTGGTCAATTGGAGTTCAATTCCTGAGCACTTCTAGATGTGACCCCAAAGCAGACAGTCTCAGGGTTTAGTCTGATGGGATCGAAGTGCTCACACACTTGCTTGCTGGATGGAACTTGTCTCTGAAAAGTTGCAGAGGCACAGTGACATTGACAGTAGAAGCTACATCCTCCTGCCCAAGCAGAGGTCCTGTGCACAACTGAAGAGCTGTCCAACTTTTGAAACAGTGGAAGAGAGAAAGGCATAGAACAAAAAATCTTTGGAGAAATGGAGAGTTATATTTCCTACTCTTTAGAAAGAAGTCTTTTTAACAAAGAATAAAGAAAGAAAAAGAGTAAGTGCTGATTTTTAAAGGACCTATACAGAATCCAGCTAGAATACACACCCTATCCAAAACACAGAGAGAGGATTTATGCTTATCCCATCTTTTCCCACAGACTCTGACTCTGGGGTAGAAAGATAAAAAGGCTGTGGCTGGAAGTAGAGGTACCTCTTTCAGGATAAGTTTATTAAAAATTACCATGGCTCTCTCCCCCTTTATCCAGCTGCAAGGAGGCATCACTTGAGGGATGAGGTGGACACATACAAACATACAACTTTAATCACACTTTCATAAGAGAGTAACATTGTAAAAGCACTGAGATTAAAGATGTGGGGTATATGTATGCATATATGTGTATATATATACATACACACAACATGGAATACTATGTAGTTATAAAAATGATGTAATGTGGATAGAACTGAAAGTATCATGTTATATACAGTCAAAACAATGATGAACACAAGATGGTATCACTTATAATATGGTAGTTAGAATAACTGGATGAAGGAATGCAATGGTCTAAAGGGATATCCTTAGATCACTCTTGGGTCCGAAGTATAGAAAGTAGAAGGAAAGAAACAGAAAGGAGAAAAGGGGAGAAGAGACCAATGAGAAGTAATCAAGGAGATTTAGGCACATTGGTTGTGTTAAGGAAGGACAAAGCTAAATATTCATGCAATAGAATCAACAACACTAAAATCATGAGGCCCAAACTAACAACCAACATTTAAAAGGTACCTGTCAAGATAGCAGACTAGAGGTTGGGAGTAGGGGAGGTAAACTGGGAACACTAGTAGAGGGAATTTGACACTAGTAGTGGGGTCAGTGCTAAAACATCTAAAACTCATTTATGATTAAAATTGTACATCATTGTGCTTAATAAAAAAAGATTTAAAAATAAACACAGAAGAAAAAGACAAAAACTACTGAGATTCCAGGGTCAAACTGCTACCACAGAATTCATAGCCTTATGCATGAAAACTTTAATACATACTGTAACCTCTAGTTCATTGTGAGAATTTAATATATATTATATATTCTATTGACCCCTGATTCATGGCTAGCATTTAATAAATATGTCATTTCCTTAAGAAGCTGTTTTCATTATTTTTCCCATGGCCAC
Source organism: Crocidura indochinensis (assembly GCA_004027635.1). Taxonomy (NCBI): domain Eukaryota; kingdom Metazoa; phylum Chordata; class Mammalia; order Eulipotyphla; family Soricidae; genus Crocidura; species Crocidura indochinensis. Next base: position 105,894 of record PVKC010000031.1, read on the forward strand.
TATTATATGACAGATATAGTAGTTGACTTTTAATAAGCAATAATTGCCCAAGGCTCTATACTAGGTGAATATATATTATACATTATATAGTACATATATGTATATAATCTTTTTTGTGATAAAGAAAAGCAAAACATGGAGAAATTATTTGCTCAAAGGAACAGAGAAAGTAATTGATCTGGTCAAGAGGATAAACAAGAATTATATGAATCTAAAGTTTATATTATTTTTGCCCAATGCCAGGAATGGAACTCAGAGCCTTGGTACATGTAAACCATGTTTTTGACCACCCTGTGTGATCACTAGCTTCTAATGGGAATATCTTTGCTCTCAGTGCAGAATGATGAAGGCTCAGGGATGTTACATAAATTCATGAAGCAAAGTAATAATGGTTCCAGTGAGAGGTCCTTTCTCCCCAGCCCAATGCTAGGATTAGAAAAGATAACCTCCCATTGCTCTGGGCCCAGTTATCTGGACCCCTCCCCACAAAGTTACCCATGCTTTTATAAATTGAGATTCCAGCAGCTCTTACTACTGTGGGCAACTGATAACAGGGGAGAGAAGGAAATGATGTCTTGATAAAAGGAAAATTGGATATTTTGTGTTCAAAGGATAGTTTTTCAATGAAACTTCCAAGAGAAAAAAAATCCATTAGCTCTAAGTAAATATTGGAAAAGTTTCACATTTCTTTCAGGTCTCTGACTCTGTCTCTGTTTCTCTCTCAGAGTGACCATTAACTCTGCATTTCTCTGTTACCATATAGTATCTCTGAATCTCTTTCTCTAGTTTTCCCTTCCTCTCCCTCTGTTTGTTTTGGAAGTGGAGAAAAGCGAGCCATGCAGATCCTAAAGCCGTTTACACTGAAGCAGATGGTACATCTGATTAGCATCAGACTAAAAAGACACATTACTTAGAAATTAGGTTCTCATAGGGACAAATCTGTTCCAAAGGCGCAGAAGGTTTGCTTTTCTTGTAGACTCCCCCCAGAGCTTTCTCAGGGCAGAGCTATTCATCCTTGCTATCATCATCACCACCAGGCAAGTCTGAGCTCGGATTGGAGAAGACAGCAAATTAGTCTCCTGAGAATGCTCACTTCTCATATTGCTGAACCCTGAAGTTACTCCCACAGAGCATGCCTGTCCCTTTGGCACTTCTGCGGATGGTCACCCCTGATTCCCCCAAACCGCAGGCCGACTGGCCACATTATGCTGCTTGCATCTGTGCAACAACTCACTCAGACTCATTATGTGGCTATTCCAACTTGACAGGTAAGGAAAACGAGAATTCCAAGAAATAAGAAATTTATTTAAGATCACAAAGCAAATAAAAGGCCATAAAGCAAAGTTGCTTAATGGAGGCTGTCCCCATGAAAGGAGAGAGCTTGAGGAGAGGCTTTGTAGGCCAGAGTCCAGGCTCTATACCACCAATGGTAGCCATTCCCAGGCACCAAGCTAGGAGGAGTTCCTGAATACTATCAAAGAGTGTGGCCCCCAAAATCAAAAAGCAAAAATGTGACCCCTGCTCTAAAGGATGCTCCTAAAACAATCTGATAAAAAATAATTGCCAAAAAATGCTTAAATGCCTTCTGGCCCTTATGTTTGGTGTCAGTACAAATGTTCCAGGCTGTAAGTACAAGTTACTGTCCCTGACAATACTCCAGGCATTTTGCACATCTGGCAGTTCAATGAGCAGCCACAAAGCAAATCACATCCCTGAGGCACAGGGCACTTCACAGGGAGAACAACAGGAGATATTTCACTACGGTGCAAACTTGGCAAAGTAATCAAACTTACCTTTCTAAGGATATAGAGAGAGATATTCACCCAGGAGTCCCCGATGCCCAGTGAGTGCTTACGGACTCAAATGCTATTCATTTGGACCAAGAGTACTTAAAGAGGAGTGAACTGGTTTCTCTTTGGAATTATTTTAGACTAGGAGTTTAGTTAGCATCAATACAGGGAGAGAAGATAAGAGCATACTAGTTCCATATGAACCATGGATGGACAAAGCACTCTTTGCATCATCTTCAAAATAGGCCCAGAAAAGACTATTTATCTTTTCTACTCTGCATTGAAAGGATGCAATTTGTGCTGTCCTACCCCCTAGAGATGGCAGCAAAAGTGCCCACCCTGTGGCCCAGAAGGAAACAAGCAAGACTTGTGCCTTGAGAAGAGTGTAGCCACAGAGTGGAACAGCTGTGCACATATCCTCTAGATAATGAATCCCATCATAACATGTAGAAAATATCATACTGCAAATAATACAATAACATAGAATACCACCATGTTTAGAGAATGAAGATGGTATCTCTGAAAACTCAACAAATACTGGCCACTTGTGTAGACTCTCTGATAAAGATGTTAGAGAAGAAATCTAAAGGATGTTCAAAGAACTCAAAGAAATCATGGAACAAAGTAAATGAATCATAAATAATAATTAAGAGGATATGAAAGTATAAATGAAAAAACTTCAAACTGAAATAACAGGACAGAAAATTTTGGTAGGTAAAATGAAGACCTCACTGGAAAGTCACACCAGCAGAGTAATAGCTGTTTAGGACAGAATCAGTGAGCTGGAAGATGAGATGCATAACAACTCCATTCAACAGGAGAGGTTGGAAAAGAGCCTTAAAACAAATGATCAGGTGATGGAAAAAATACTCAAAGAATGTAATCAGATGAAAATAAAAGTCTGGGATAAACAAAATCAGCCAAAACTGGGCAGGCAAAAAGAAATAACAAAATTTAGAACAGAAATTAATGAAGTGGAAATAAAAAAACAATCTAAAAGATCAATAAAAGCAAACATTGGTTCTTTGAAAAATCAACAAGATTGATACAGCACTATCAAAACTCACAGAAAAAGGGAGAGAAACTTAATAAGTCAAATTAGAACTGAAGAAGGGGAGATAACTAAAGATACTACAGAAATTCAAAGAGCAATTGTTGGATTACTGGTCTCACCCTCATCAATATTCATAACTCCACCCTAGTGTGTGATCTGGTGGTGAGATTACTGGATTATTTCCTACTTATTTCTCTCTAACCCTAGGGTGTGGCCTGGTTCTTGTGAATAAAAGCAGGGATCTCAAGCAGGTAGGTGCTCATTCTTTGGTCTGGTCTTCCTTTACTAAGCTGCTTTCCTTCTTAGAAGCAAAAAGCTTGTGTGGTAAGATTCATAACTAGAGTGTTTGATTTCCTGAACCCATGCTTTTACTGCTTCACTGTGTGGATTATTTCCTGCGTCAACATTTGCTTCCAGACCCATGTCTCACCAGATTCTTATTTTGGAACCTGGGGGTCTGGTTATAGGTAATCAGAGACTACTTTGAGAAACTCTATGCCACAAAACAAGAGAATTTGAAAGAAATGGATAAATTCTTGGACTCTTAGAATCTTCCACAGTTGAACCAAGATGATCTAGCAAACCTAAACAGACCCAGCACTATTGAGGAAATTAAAATGGTAATAAAAAGTCTTCCCAGAAACAAAAGCCTGGGTTCACTAGTGAATTCTTTCAGAACTTTCAAGTGCCAATTCTTTTCAGGCTCTTCCAGGAAATTAAAGAAATATAAACACTCCCCAAGTTTTTTTTTATGGCACTACCAAAAGCAGAGAGAGATGCCAAAGAAAACTACAGACCAATATCCATAATGAACACAGATGCAAAGACCCTCACCATAACAATCAGATACAAAAAAATATATGAAGAGCATCCAGATAGGAAAGAAAGAAGTCAAGCTCTTACTGTTTGCAGATGATATTATACTATTTTGTTTTGTTTTGTTCGCTTTTTGGGCCACACCCGGTGATGCTTAAGGGTTACTCCTGGTTATGCACTCAGAAATCACTCCTGGCTTGGGGGACCATATGGGGTCCCTGGGAATAGAACTGCGGTTCATCCTAGGTTAGTGACGTGCAAAGCACATGCCTTACTGCTTGTGCCACTGTTCCAGCCCCATTATACTATCTTTTAAAAATCCTAAAGACTCTCCCAAAAGCTTCAAAAACAAGAGATTTGAATATCAATGTGGTAGTTTACAAAATTAACACGCAAAAATTCATGACCTTTTTATATACAAATAAAAATAGAGAAGAAATAGAATTAAAAAAATTCCATTCACAATAGTGTCACCAGAACTCAAGTACCTTGGAGTCAACTCAACTTAAGAGGTGAAATACCTATTCAAAGAAAGCTATAAAACACATCTTCAAGAAATAAAATATAACATAAAGAAATGGAGATATATACCCTGTTCATGGTTGGGAGTATTAACATAATCAGAATGGCAATACTCCCCAAAGCATTGTACAGATTTAATGAAGTCCCTTAAGGATATCCAGGACACTCTTCCAAAAAAAAGTACATCAAACACTCCTGAAATTCATTTGGAACAATAAATGTCCATGAATAACTAAAGCAACCCTAGGGGAAAAGAACATGTGAGGAATCACCTTCCCCAATTTTAAATTGTGCTACAAAGGAATAGTCATTAAAACAGCCTGATATCAGAATAAACAAAGACTCTCTGATCAATGGAATAGACTTGAGTATCCAGAGAATGTTCCCCAGACATACAATCAATTAACTTTGATAAAATGGTAATAAACACAAGGTGGAGCAAGTAAAGCCTCTTCAAGAAGTGGTGTTGGACAACTAGTTAGCCACATGCAAAAAACGGAGCTCTAACCTCTCTTTAAAACCACGCATAATGGTTGTAAATGGCTTTAAATGGCTTTAATCCAAATGGATTAAAGACCTGATGTCTGACCGAGACAATAAGGTACATAGAAGAACACATAGATAAAATACTCCATGACATTGAGATTAAATGCATCTTCAAGGAGGAAATATCACTGTTCCAGCAAGTGGAATCAAAGATAAACAAATGGGACTACATTAAACTAAGAAACTTCTGCACCTCAAAGGAAACAGTGATTAGGATACAAAGGCTACTCATGGACTGGGAGAAATTATTTATCCAATACCAATCTGATAAGGAGCTAATGTCTAAGATATACAAGGCACTGACAGAACTCAACTTAAAAATAATCTAGCTCCATCAAAAAATGAGGAGAAGAAATGAACATGCATTTTCTCAAAGAAGAAATACAGATGGCCAAAAGGCACATGAAAAAATTCTCCACATCACTAATCATCATGGAGGTGCAAATCAAAACATCAGTGAGATATCATGTCACCCCACAGTGACTCACATACATCACAAATAACATGAACAACTAATGCTCACATTAATGCTGGGAGAAAGGAACTCTCATTCACTGCTGGTGGGAATGCCATCTAGTTCAGCCTTTCTGGAGAAACAATATGGATATTCCTCAAAAGACTGGAAATTGAGTTCACATATCATCCAGCAATAACACTCTTATATACCCTAGGATATACACTAGGTATAGAAAAACACAATGCAAAAATGCCCTCCACACTCCTATGTTCAGCACAGCACTATTTACGATAGCCAGACTCTCAAAATAATCCAGGTGCTCAACAATAGATGAGATGGCAAAAGAAACCTTGGTACATCTACACAGTGGAATATTATGCAGCCTTGGGAAAATAAAGTCATGAAATTTGCCTACACATGGGTGGACATGGAGACTATCACACTGAGTGAAATGACTCAGGGGGAGAAAGATAGGCACATAATAGTCTCCCTCATCTGTGGGATATAAGAAAAATCTAGAAACAACAGAGATGATATGAAGCTTACCATAAACAGTGGTATACTCAGATGAAGCACTAATTGCACTGAAAACTACCATGACAATTATAGCAAGAAAGATAATCAGAATTGCTATCTGAGACAGTCAAAGAGTAGAGGTATGGGTGGATTAAGGGACATTGTTGGAGGGAAAGTTGCACTGGTGAAGTGTGGTGTTCACTTTTGACTGAAACCCAACTATGAACATTTCTGCAACATGGTGATTAAATAAAGAAATTATAAAAAATAAAGAAAGGCTGCAATTTTGCAACTGCGTATAACATTAGTCTTTTGTCAGATAATTTGAACCAAAGTGATCTTACCAAATCCAAGATCCAATACAGAAAGAATAGTGACTACCAACTGTATAACCACCCTGTGATCATGTAACCCACGAGTCATCTTCAGATACAGCCCAAGAGTTTTGAGTCCAGCAAAGGAAGAGAAATCCTACTATTCACCCAATCCTGGATGGTTTCAGAATTCCATATGTACTCCACACTAACCAAACAGCCCTGAATAATGAAGGGGATCCAAGCAATATTTCCTGTGCTTCCCATTTGGTATCATGTGAACTTGGAGTTATCCTTGTCGTATCCTAAGGGCAGAAATCATCTATCTCTACAGTGATGCCACTTAAAATCCAAGAAGAGGCTCTCTATGCAGAAACAGGCAGGCATAATTCAAAAGTAAGGGCAGGCAAAAGTAAGGACAACTCAACGACCGCTGCTAAAGTCACATTGGAGTCAGAATACGGAAGGTTTATTTTAAGGAAGTCCTAGTAAGATCAGAAATGCAACAATACTGACAGATTCAGCTTCCAATGACCTTATATAAATCACCATGCACAAATGAAGCTCATATTCATAGCATTAATTTGCCATCACACACCCATCTATATGATCCAGAAACCACAAACATAAACACTTTCCTCCTCAAATCCTCTGTTTACCCTTACTCCAAGGGTAAGATTCAGACAGCAAATATGGATATACCATATGAAGCAGGTATTGAAGGAAATAATCTTTCCAATGAAGTGGTTTCTGAATATTTCTGTGATTACCAGGCATTTTGCATAAATATTCAAGCTCTGTTCTGTATCATTCTGAAAGGTGAATGTTCGGCTTTCTAAGACCTCTTGATTTTTGAAGTTAGCTTCGCATGTGGCCACTAGCACCATAATGGAAAGGAGGAACTTTATACTGGAAAGCATTGGTCTTAGGGTACAAAAAACTGTACGGATATCCCAAGCTCACCTGTTTCACCCTCACAGTTGGGATTAATGGCAGAGTTGTGGAGGTAAGAAGTACGAGGTATTGATGGCTATGTCCTCATTGGTTAGATCTGGAGCAGGATCTAACTACCTCACTTACCTCAGAAATAAGAGAATCCAAAACTTTTGTCAGTAGGGTACCAGAGATCTGTTTACAAAATCTGAAGAAGCTCTTATCCATTCCCCAACCCACTATTGTCCTCTATTAGGAAATGTCATTAAGTGAAGAAAGGACAGATGGATGGCATGCTATTATTTGAGTAAGAGCAAAACTTAATACTTGCACACGTGGCACACGTGCATTGGATGTTCGTACATGGAAGCAAACCCTGAAAACTGTACAAACTTTTAACGTTTCACATTTGATTCAAGATTCAAGCAAATGAAATAATAGCTTTCTCTTTGAAAATGTAATTTTAAATGTAATATACATTTTAATGACTTTTTATAAAAAAATCAGCTTATTTTCACTCAATCAGAATCTAAAATTAATTGCAAACATTCTCATTTTAACATCTTCTCCAGATTATTCTTACATTTATTGAAATCTTGAACTTCTCCAAAATGGGTTTTTGTACCAAAAAGGAACCTTATCTACTTCCGCTGAGTGAAGGACATCAAATACAAAGCATCTTAGGGATATAGAGTGGAGGAGGGGTAGAAATCTTACACATAATAATGTAAAATATCTGCCTCCAAACTTACTTCCTCATTAAACATTCTCAGGAGAAACAAACAATGCAACCTAAGCTCTCTTAAAAATCAATTTAAAGTTTGATATCTAAGTTGTCAGCTATTTTACTTTTCACTTATTCAGACCAAGGGAGTTGTTAGAGAAGTTTAGTGGTTTGACAGAGTGTTCTGTCCCACTGAGCAGCGTCCAAAAGACACCAACACGAGAGGAGAAACTGGGGGGGCTGTGTGGTCTTTTAGCACCTTTGCTGGTCTTTTGTACTTACCTTGCTTTTTGAAGAGGTTACTGTGGACTATCTCATTCATAGACTGAATTTTCTGTTTCTGGAGTTTCACAGGGGGAATGCAGGTATAGAACTCATATAGTAGTTGGCTGAGAGCAGAAAGAACAAAAGTGCAGAGATAGTTAAATCAGTGTCTCCCACTGCATATCACTCACCGCCTATCCTGGCACTATCAGTTCTGTAGAAGCAAAGGTGACAGACATTTTCCCATGGTTCTCCAATTCCTTGCAGGTGTCTGGACCACCTTTAGGATAGTGTTCAAAGAGAAGTAACAGCTGACAAATAATA
>PVKC010000032.1:0-12964 GCA_004027635.1 Crocidura indochinensis
GGGCTCAAGCTTGGTGCAACTTTTTTTACTCTGTACAAGGTGATTTAAGACAATTCTGTGCACATTGGAGTTTTCAAAATCATAATAAAATTAATAGGCTGTGTTTGTTAACATGCCATTGACATTGACAATATTTAGAAATTCATATTAAAATCTCTTGATTTTAAAGTCAAGGAAGGTAAGGCTGTGCTCCATTATTCAGAGTTGATGGAATCAATATACTATTAACGGGCAAACTAGCCATTTTCATGCTTCACAATCAACATTAAATATGGAAATGTGCTTTGCATCCTTAAAATAGTTATCTTCACTTCCATTTTGGCAGTTATCTGGAAAATTCTAGATAACAAAAAGATAGTATGAGAATTTTAGATTTTATTAAAGGACACCCACAATTTAATATTTGTTTATATATCTCATGGTAGTGTTTTCAGGAACTCATTCATGATAGAGAATGTTGAGCATATGAAGTTGAGAAACATACAATGGATATATGTCAAATTTACAGGAAATAGGGGAGAAATAGCACCAGAGTATATGAGTGTATTTCTGGTATTGCAATAATGGGAAAGGTAGGTGAATGGAGGTAAGAGAGTAGGAGAGTTCCATTGAACTAGTTCTGTCTAGCCAGAACTGAGATCCTATTGATACATAAGTGTTCTGAAGGATCTCTCTTGGCTCAATGAGTGCCCATAGAATTTAAAATGTCTCTTCCCTCGGAAAGTGAATGTAACATGCTCAACCTCAGACAAATCTATTTTAGTTTTGTCTAACTTCTGTCCTAACTTAATGCCTGAAAAGAGAGACAAAACTGATGACACAGAGCAATCAAGTAAATAATCCACTTTTAATGCAAGATTATTTGTGCCTTTAATGCACTTTAAAAATGGATTAAGTCAAATGTATCAATATTTTAAGATAGGAATCTTTTTGTAATATAGAAACTATATCTGGCTTCTATCAAAATATATTGCAACTTTTATTAATTAAATATTACAGTGGATGGTTGGAGTCCATCAAATTACCAACAATCTACAAAGTACTTGGATTTTTGTATTAAGAATAGCAGAATTTTGTGGAAAGGAAATATCTGTATCCTTTAAGGTAGTAAAATGGATCAGAGGTTCAGAGAGACACACACAGAATAGTCCCACTGATCTATGGGTTTTAAGAAAAGTAAAATATATTGAAATAATTCCCAGAGATGAGGGCCAGAAGAACCAGCTCAAGATATGAAGCTCACCACAAAGAGTGGTGAGTACAGTTAGAGAAATAACTATGCTGAGAACTATCATAACAATGTCAGTGAATGAGAGAGTAGAAAGCCTGTCTCGAATACAGGCGGATGGCATGGGAGGGAGGAGGAGAAGGGGCCACTGGTGATGGGAAGATTGCACTGATGAAGGGGGCATTCTTTTTATGACTGAAACCCAACTACAGTCATGCTTGTAATCATGGTGTTTAAATAAAGATATTATTTTTAAAAATATATGGTAAGTGTACTATAATTGTGAATGTATAATTGTTAACGTTATGTACTTGACATAATATGATCTTTATAATTTTATAAAATCTGACATATTCATATAAATAGGCAGCCACAGCACAAAGGAGATAATGAACAAATTCAGCAAATTTCCCCCACCAGTATTTAATCATGTCCCACCATTATGGTTCCTCACTCTTCATAACCATTAAATTAACTTCTCCCTCTTAATAAAGATTAGGTTTTATTTTATAAACTGTTTTATTAATGGAATTGTGCATTTGTTCTTATTTTGTCTGACTTCATTCACTTGTCTTAATTATTTTGCATGTCATACATCTTGTCTCTATCACTAATCAAGTTTTATTATAAATCCATATACCTACAGATTCCCCCAATTTTTTTTTGTTTTGGGCTATACTTGGTAGTACTCAGGGCTTACTCCTATGTCTGAGCTCAGAGATCACTTCCAGTGAACTCACATGACTACATGGAATGCCGAGGATCAAGCCTAGGCTGGCTGCTTGCCAGGCAAACACACTCTACTCATTTTACTATCATTCTGGCTTTAAGATAAAATATTTTCATTATTATCTTTTTATTTTTATTTACTTTGATACTATACCTGGCAGTACTCAGGGCTTATTCTTTACACTGTGCTCAAGGATCACTCTTGGTAGGACTTAGGAGATACATGTGGTTCAGGGAATTGAGCCTGGATCTACTGTGTAGAAATAGGTAAGCTCTTTCAACTGTCCTGTCTCTTCAGCATTTATCTCTTTTTGAGTGAATTTTGCTAATTTGTCTTTCAAAGCTATGTATGATATGTTCAGTTTTTTCATGGTATCCTATAATATTACATATTTGGAGAGATGCCACCTCACTTTCAATCTTAGAAAGTCATTTTAATTATCCTTTTCTTAATTCATCTTGTTAGGGATTTAACAGTTACATTAATCTCTTTATAATTGATCAATGACATTCATCTCTTCCGAAGTCAGTTTTGTTTTTCATTGAGTTTTCTGTTTTACTCTTGTTTACTATCTTATTGACTTCTGCTTTACCTTCCTTATATTATGTCCTCTTATTCTTCCAGTCTTAATTTGCCTACTCTTCCCAGATATTTATTTCATTGGGGTAAATTGAACCCCTTGATTTGAAAACTTTGCTTTGATAAGTAAAAATGCCTCTGAAATCCTCTAAACATCTGCTTATTTCTCTCACCTCCAACACTTGTGATGAGACCCAGGTGCTAAGACACAGATGCTTTGCATGAACCTGAATTCTTCACTCCAGTACAAATCACTAAGGCTTCCAGAGGCTGTTCGCTTATCCCAAGTAAGGAGGAACTACAAGTCAGTTTTTCTCCCAGTGTAGACTCCTCTTGAATAGCAAAAGGCCTGTACAATCTCAGTTTCAGAGATGATAGTCAATTATCAAACTTTCATTTCATTTTTAAAAATTGTAACACAGGAACTGGAGCAATAGCACAGCAAGTAGGGCATTTGCTTTACAAGTATCTGGCTTGTATTTGATCTCTTGCATCTTGATTTCTGAGCTAGTATAGTAGTAAACTCTGAGAGCCACTCAGGTGAGGCTCCAAAGCAAAACAAACAAATAAAAATGGTTATACATCTTTATGATAAAAATTATTTAAAGATATCAACAGAAAATTCACACATCATACAGGGCATAAAAATTCACACATCCTACAGGGCATAATAATTGACCATATATTTTAAAACAATTTTCATTCAAACAGAACTATAGAAGGTAGAGTTAGTTTGAAAATGAAATAGAGGGGCTGGAGCAGTGGTGCAGGGTGTAAGGTGACTGCCTTGCATGCACTAGTCTAGGCGGACTGAGGTTCAGTCCCTCGGTGTCCCATATGCCGCCCCCACAAGCCAGAGCCGATTTCTGAGCACATAGCTAGGAGTAACTCCCGAGCATCACCGGGTGTGGCTGAAAAACAAAAAACAAAAACAGAAAGTCAGAAAAAACAAAAAACAAAAAATCAGAAAATGAAATAGATTAAACATTGAAAAGGAGTATATTAGAACACTCAAAATAACAGATTTGATGTTAGAGATAGACTACAATGGATAGATAAGGTTTGCCTCACAGAGAACTGAGATGTAATCACTGGCACCTCATATATCTCTGGAGTTTCACTATATGTGATCCAGACTCCCTCCCCCCACCTAAAAACAGGATTATCCTGTAAGTATTACTGATGTGTCAACCAAACAAGATATATTCATAATAACAAACACTCAAACAATTGTGGGAATAAATGTGAGAAGTAAGTACTGGTAGCATTTAAGTTTATGTTAAATCAACTGATACTAAAAACGTACCAGTTAAAATGTCCAAATTCGATGTTCTCAGATTTCATTGGGATATTAAACGATGTGAGTTCTCCTAATTTCAAAGAAAGGACATTTTTGTCACATTATTCTCAAGCATGGGAGACTTTCAGAAGAAATTATCTTTTTTAAAAGAAGAGTCTTCTATGGAAAGCTTATGTGTATTCCCCCAAAGAAATATTACTTGTAAAATGACAATGTGTCTCAAATGTTCAGAATCTCAAATTTCATAGTACATCAAAAAGGAGCTCTTTTAGTGGCAGATGTATATTAACTAGTCTCTCAATACAAATGTCTAAAATCAGATTGCTATTTTAATTTTGAAGAGGAAAGTAGCTTTTCCCTTGATTTGAATATCCATGCCAGCATGATCAGTGCAATTTCTTTTTGTAGAAAGAACTTCTTGGACAGTCAAATCAGTTGAAAGGTTTCTTGGTGAATATTAAACCAGGAAAGAGGAATTATACTGATGGCTTGTCTAATGGCAATCTAAATTGCATGATACATGTAGTATGCATGTGGTCGTGCATGCCAGATGTCTTGGAGGTGATTGGTGAATATTCTTTGCATTTACCTCTTAAAGCAAAACTTTATTAGTCTGAAACTCAAATGATCATGTTCAATAATCTTCATTTATTAATATCCTTACATATAGAATTAGCTATCTGTGGCTTCCTAACAAAATATGCCTAACTATATCAGCTAAAAACAACAAATATTCATTAACACTCTTTCAGAGGATCAAAAATCTGGATTGAATTACCTCCCTCCAAAGTATTTAGGGTATCCTAAATCAAGCTTCCAGCTAGGAAGTAGTCTACAAGAACAGCAATAGCAATGGAGAATCTACTTCTAAGCTCTCTTAATTGGATGGCAGAAGTTACTATATAGCTTTCCAGTTAAACTGCTTATAATATAATTTTTCTAGATGAAATAATTAAAAAAAGTGTCAAGTAATGCAGACTGAGTCAAAAATAAGTCTCTTTTAATCTGATCTCAGAGTTGTCCTATCATGATGTCTGTCATTTTCTTTTGGTAACTTTGACCAAGGTGCTCTTGGACAACAGGGATCATTTGGGATATAAATAAGCAAGAATTTTTGTGTGCCATTTGAAATTTATCAATCATTGTTTTGTTCATATTTCTCTTTGCTTCTCAATGAACCAAGATGGATTTTTCATATTCTCATGAAGCTATTCAAAAACTGTCAATTAGATGATTATAAAGTCAAGAGTCTTTGGCCTGAGACTTATCCAAGTCCTTTGAAAAGATTTATTGTTATTTAAATAAATTTATTTAAAGAAAATGCCTCACATAGTTGTCATAGTTGACCATAATACATTTGTTTCCAATTAAGTGAAAGCAAAGTTATTGAAAAAATAGAAAGAAAAAATAAAAAGGAAAAAAGAAAGAAAAATGAAAGATAGATATATAGAAAAATTACTGTAGCAAGCACATTTGTGAAAATTATTGTATCTACAATAAAGTTATTAATGCAATGGCAGAAGGTTTAGTAAGTTCTTGTTAGTTGTCCATTCTATTAAATTAGGGTATTCCTAGAGAAATGATGGCATTAAATAAATAAAGTTGTCCAGAGATTTAAAGTACTCTTACAGATAATACGACTTTTAGGGGTGTGTGCTCAGCTGCCAGACCTCCTGGATAAAAAAATTAGGAGGAGAAGGTGTCCACACTTGCTCCAAAAAGCTATGGTCATATCTGCCCCCAAACTGATGTACCTGAAGTTTGGTCAGAACAGAATCAGAAGGGACTCATAGAAGGTCAGTGATGAATAGAGCCCTGGGGAAAATAGTAATTCTGAGTGATGGAGGCAGCAGGCATGGCTTTGACAGGGCAGAGGGGTTGGCCAGCTCTCTACACCCAAGGTGGCCAGCTTTCTGCTGAATAGGTTGGTGTACCCATGATCTTTCATGGCTCAATTTACAACTTGTTTAAGAAATGAGTGAATCTATAGCTTGAGCCCTGTTCAAACATGGCCACTGCATTTGTAAGCTTGGTTACAGCTAGTATATTAATTTTAATGTAAATATTTTAATTATATTTTTGATACCAATACTGTTGGTGAGGCAATTATAAAACATGGTAGCATTGCAAACAGTAGGTTTCCTAGAATCTAATCAATATAAACCAATTGAGATTAGTTATGTTAGTTAAAATTACATTTTCTAATTAGTTATAACTTATGAATATTAATGATTTATGGAGGGAATAGCAGAAAGTAGAAAGAAATAATTTGACTAATTTTAGGTAATAGATGTCATATTTTTAAAGTTTTATTTATGTTCTGAGCTTTGTAGTATTATTGATAGTGATGTTTCATGCCTACAATGTTCCCATACCACACCCACCTCCAGAGTGTCTTGTCTGCATTCCCCACATGTTCTCCCAAGTGTCCTCCACCTTATACCATCCCATCTCTATAAACTCAATTATATAAGCCACTTAGGTTCTGTTGTGATTAGTCATTAGTTATTTCCTTACTATACTCATTTATATCCACATTTAAAAGAAATCATTTTGTATTTCTTTTCTTCTGAGTGGCTTGACTCAGCATGATACCCTCTAGTTTCATTCATGTGGTGAAAATTTTCATGCTTTTTTTTATTTTTCCTTATGGATGAGTGTTATCTCATTGTGTGTATACATGGTTTCTTTATTCACTTATTTGCACTTGGATACTTGCACACTGTGTAAGGACAGTCTAATATCCTTAGCTATAATGACTAACTCGCTACAATGAACATAGAAACACAAATGCTAAAAGATATTTAAAATAACCTTTATGTCCTATGTAAAATAGTAAAATGTATGATAGATATTGACTTCAAGATGAGGTTGCATGAGAATAAAATTTTATGATTAATTTAAATATAGCTATATTTAAATGTATACATGCATACAAAGTGCATGAAAACATAACTAATTAAGCATTTTAGTATTGGGCAAAAACTAAATGTACAACATGTGCAATATTATTGTTAACTTTACATTAAAGATTATTATTCACAAATGTTAAGGATGCTTATTAAATAGTGATACTGTGGTCAAGCTGTTGTATATTCGATTTCAAATATTTCAAGAAACCACACAAAAATCAAACAAAGAAATAAGCCTTTAGGCTTAAGGGAAGCTCAGTAACTTGCATGAGTGCAGCAGGTGGTGTAACATCCCACTTCTGTCCTCAGCCTGGGTCCATCTCAGTAATTCCCAGTTGACATGATCATGCCTGACAAGGACTGTGTCTTCTTTGATTTCTGACCCTTCACACCAGTTATGCTTATAAAATAAAGAGCTATGTGTGAATGAAGGAATGTCTCAGAATATGATGAAGTCGAGATCTTTGAAGTGCTCATCATTTTGTTCAGATTATCTTTAAAATGTAACAAGCTCCACAACTAAGAGTGCAGAGCTTGGAGGCAATATATAAATGTAGGCATGTCCTACACTTCCCCAGATGAAGTCATAGAGGTTCCCCAAGTCCCACTCGGTATGATCTTGGAAGACTCTGAGCACTGTTTGGATGATCAGACAGTCTATATTCCTAAATTTACCCATGACAGCCCTGGGTCTCCCAAGCATTACTTGAGAGCTCACTCCTCCCCTGCCATGGAGTGCACACCTCATCACCACAGCCAAGTTAGCAAGCACTGTTCAGTTCAGACTGCTGCATGAACCCTGGCAAGCATCACAGCTAAAAACAATATGCAAGGATCCAATCATATCTGTGATCCCAGTAAACAGAAGGGTGTCAGCAGTAACCACCAAGGGATATTACAATAACCCTTATATATTATATATAATAACCACCTTGTCAGCGGAGTGGGGAAGGATATGAATAAACAAAAACAAAGATATGTGAACTGGCTGGAAAATTATTATTTTTCTCCACCAAAGATAGTGAATGATAGTATTTAATCAACTTCTTGACTTCTCTTTCAGTGAAATAATAAAGAACAACTAAGTGGCAACTAAAATCATTTTTGTTCCTCCCTTATATAGATTCAGACCTCTTTCACTCCTGTCATCTCTCTCTCTCTCTCTCTCTCTCTCTCTCTCTCTCTCTTTCTCTCTCTTTCTCACACCCATGAGGAAATTATTATCTGGCATTGGTTAGCATTCCATTCAGTCCTTCTTGAAACTTCATTTAAATGTCACTTTTGAATTTACACAAACCGTTTAAATGCAAGTAAGATGTCGAGAGGGTAAATTCTCCCAAGATGAAGTTCTCCCTTTCACCTCGGTTTTTCATGTTGGTGGCAGGAAGGATGAAATAAAGAAAATGGTGCATGCCAGGATTTTACAGGCCCTCAGAGTACCCTAGGGGGTGGAAGTTGCAAGGAAGTTCAGACTCTTGCTCTCTTTATATATATGTATGTAATTTTTTTAAAGAAAAATGTTCAAGAGTCCAGGAAGGAGATGACCGATTTGGTTCAGGCATGCTGGTTCTTTCCTGCTGAGAAGGGCTGGAGGGTCACACAGCTTTCCTTGCTGAGTTCCAAGGAGGAAGCTTACTGTGGTTAAAGTATATGTTATTAATAAATATATATCATAATGTACCTCTATTGATATTGTTAAACTTCTACTATAAAAAGAAAACTGCATTTCGACAATGTAGCTTACTTAATCTGGTGTCTTAGAGCTAAACCTAGCTTGATATAACATTAAAAGGGATAGTTGCTATTTTATTTTGGCTCCCATGCAGACATGTGCTATCTATACATGCAGATTTTTGCTATTTGTAAAAACACATCAAGGTAATAAAGAATCCATAGTTTTCACTCTTGTTTGTGTTGGTCAAACCTTTTCTTGCTACAAATGTTTTAATTGGGATTATCTCAGTCTCTCTCAGTGTGTAGGTATATCTTGATTGCTATGCAAAGATGTTTATTTTAATGAAAAAATAAGAATAACTTTACCAGTTATACATTGCATATGCAAAAGTCTCTTTCTGTTGACAATTCTCCACTTAAATATAAGTTAGTCTATTTACAATGGTTATCACTGACTGCCAGTTTCTGACATAGGCAGATGAATGAAAACTGTGTGTGTTTGTTAATGGAACCTGTCATTCAAAACAGAAAAAAAAATTCTGACCCTAGATTTAATACTAAAATCACTGCAAAACTCCAAGGAAAATGTCTGGTCAACTCTTGATATCGAAGTAAGTGCTTTTCATCTTTCAAAGATTTTAATCTCTTAAATGTATTAAAAATTAGTCAAAATTATCCATAGGATAAAATGAGTTAATATTTTCTGCATCTTCTTAGATGTATTTACAGTGTTAGTATTTGAGTCGGCCTTTGAAAGCATCTTCCACTTAGAACTACCATAGTGAAGGTGAAATCTTGCTTAGATGAGGGACTTTGCGTTGATTCATTACTAAAATGAAGCTGTTTGTTCCTTTGGCATCACACAGCTCTGAAAATCACAAGCAGGCTGAGGCGTTTGCAATGGCTGCTTCACAGTCTCACATCAATACTTAGGAACAGATTTTTCAAAGCAGTTCAAAGAGTCCAGTTTCCATCTGTGTTTGGTGAAGGGTGCACAAACCTTGAGGCCATCTGAAAACTCAGCTTCATCTCAAACACTTGGAATAACAAAGGTGTTATTTTTCAAAGCCGCATTCTCCCCTCCTGGGGTGGCTCTGCAGATTCAGTTCAGGGAAGGTGGGAAACTTCGAGCAGGTATTTCCCCCTTCTCCATTCGCCTCCTTCGGGGAGTTTCTTTGAGGGTGTCTCTATAGTGGCCCCCAGAACATGGGTTATTGCCAAGAAAGGCCAAGAGTTAATGAACCTTGGAGATGAATGAATCTCCTTTGGTTTTCTGAGCTGGTCATTTCCTTCTTCCAGACAAGGGGTGCGATTTCATCAGGAGAAAATAGAGGGCGCTCTCTGCCCATATTATGGGAAAGAAAGTGGTATGAAGAGCCAAGCTCCATTACATTCCATTGCATTTCTGGAAGGAAGACAGTTAATTGTTGGCAAAGAAATGGTTGCACATCCCTGTCTTTTTGTTTGCTGCAAATACATATAAACTCAATGGAAGGCTTGTATTCTTTTTTCTCTTTTGTTAGCTATCATTCATAGTGAAAGAAAGTTAACGAGATAAAGGCGACCAAAATAACAACTCTTATCAAGAGTGTGCTTTATTTTAAGTTTCTCATAAATATAAACACCTAATAAAATTTGCTTATACATTAAATTAAAACAAATAGTAAAAATTTTAGTTAGAGATAAATCATCGGGACCGAAGCGATAGCACAGAGGTAGCGTGCTTTGCCTTGCACATGGCCACCCCCGGGGGAACCCGGGTTCTATCTCTGCCATCCCATATGGTCCCCCAAGCCTGCCAGGGGCGATTTCTGAGTGCAAAGTCAGGAATAACCCCTGATCACTGCCGGGTATGGCCAAAAAGTATCAATTATTCTTATTGTTTATTAGGCTCTAGTAGTGTTTGAACAGAAAGCTTCATACAAGGGAAGCATGAACTTGATCATAGAACTACACTTATATCTCTCTCTGTCTACCTCATTTAGGTTATTTGGGATACCAAATTTTTTCTAAAAAGAAAAAAGAGATTTTGAAGGTAACAGTTTAATAAAGAATTAAAAAAAATTAAACCATCAGAAACATTAAAGCATGAATGTTTTTTGGGGGAAGCAAAGAGGGATTTTTTCTGCTCTCAGACTTCATTACTGAAGAATAGTATATAGGAGTAGATAGATGAATAGAACAATGGTCTAAATATTTATTGTCCAAAAACAAGATATCCAGGGACAGAGAACCAAAGTGAAATAGGAAGTAATAGCTAGTAAATTGCTACTGATTTGGCATATGAACCTGACATTTATGCTCTTGTATTTCCTGTCTTCTGTATAAAGAATACTAAACTGATGTAGAATTCAAGGGTACCAGAGAAGGGTATATGCAGATTATACACACAAGAGAGGGCCTTAAACAATGATAGGAACTGATTCTAAAAACATTATATCGCATATAGATCCATATCGTTTCTCTCAATATTAATAATGAAATCAGAAGGAAAACTTTAACAAATAACAGTTGTGGATATTGTAATAGTAGAAATAATTATGAATTTGTTCCTGAACAAGTAAATAAATCCATTAGCTTTGGTATTTTATTTTATTTATTTTTAATATTTTTATTTGGGGGAGGAGAATACTTGTCAGTGCTTAGGGGTTATTCCTGGCTCTATACTCAGAAATAACTCCATATGGGTTGCCTGGGAAATAACCCAGGTTGGTTGCATGGATAGCAAGTGTCCTACTTGCTCTACTACCTTAGAGATTTTTAAAATCAGAATTTTCATAGGTTTCATTTTGATAAGCTCAATTTTGAAAGAATTTGAAAAAGTAAATTATTCTGTGAGGTAAAGGGACACCTAAAGTTATGGATGGGGAAGAAGATTTAATAAAAATTAATATTTTGCTGCTTATTTTTTTATTTTTCTTTGTAAATCAACCAAATAGGAATTTTTTTATTTCTACTTCTAAAATCTTTGATTTATAATGTATAAATGTTAATTCAAGTGAGTTCAAGTAAAGGTGATTTTTTTTTTAAGAAATGAAAGAATTACTAAGAATTGAAATCAAGAGTGGGATTGTAGGATGATGAGACTATTGGTTATTGACTAAGTCCAGTCATGTCTCTTCTGATCATACTCATGAAAAGCTGAGGAATTAATCAAAGTTGAGTAGTATAAAACAGGTATCGAATGACTGTAAGTTTTATGGTATAAATATCTCACTCTCAGCATTGTCATCATCATGTTGCTATTCTGGACAGTTTATTTACTTTTTTCAGGGATTAACATACTAAAATGCAGTGGAAATAATTTTTGCACAAATAGGTTATATAAGCAATAATATAAGCAAATAAGTGACTTTATTATTTAAGTGTAAGAGGAGAAATCAGGGACAATATAAATATCCAATCCCTAAATGATATATTCTGGACTATCTAATTTGCTCATCTGTATAAAAGAATATGTGGGTTATTTAATATTTTGAATTTGAATTTCTGCATAGCTACTTTAGAAAGTCAACTATTAATTCTAATAAAATGCAAATAAGGACCAAGTTTTTATGAACTATGATGTCAGATCATCTTGGTTATATATATTATTTCCAAGTATAACTTGGAAATAAATTGAGTATTTTAAAATAGAAATTGGAAAACTTTATAAGATATAATTATAATGGAAAAATGACATTAGGATTGGAAATACAGTTGGAAATGAGAATTGGGGATAATCTCAGGATTATCCCAGGATTAAATAGGATAAGCTATTTTTTGTAATATAGGATAAACTATGTTTTTCTGGATCTGTTTCCAGTACTTAGAGTAATTAAGATACTCTTAGTTATAATTAGTCGATTATAATAATAATACCATGGATCTAACATTTAGAAATACACAACTTGGTTTCTCCACTCTTGCTTCCCTAACTTCTCCTTAAAGTATCTGTTAGAGGGGTCCGGGAGATAAAGCTTTTGCCTTTCAGGCAAAAGGTCATCGGTTCAAATCCCGGTGCCCCATATGGTTCCCCGTGCCTGCCAGGAGCAATTTCTGAGCATGGAGCCAGGAGTAACCCCTGAGCGCTGCCGGGTGTGATCCAAAACCCACCCCCCCCCAAAAAAAAAGTATCTGTTAGAAGAAATTTAGTCTCTGGTAATTAAATAGTTCAAAATCTCATATATCCTTCCATATAAAATAGTAAATGGTTTATTGAAACAACATTGTGTTCCCTATTCTATGATTGTCTTCATGACTGAGACTAATAATATTTATTAAATATTCATGTACTACTCTGTATTTTTAGCTACTTTTCCACAGTAATTTCTGTTACTGAGTAACAGAATATGTTACTCTATCATGTTCTGATAGAGAGGAAGTGGAGGTAATAAAATACATTTATATATCCTTAATATATTTTTTTCCTTTAAAGAAAATCTACGAGGGGGCTGGAAAGATAGCACAGCGGCATTTGCCTTGCAAGCAGCCAACCCAGGACCTAAGGTGGTTGGTTCGAATCCCTACGTCCCATATGATCCCCCGTGCCTGCCAGGAAC
>PVKC010000032.1:13064-113680 GCA_004027635.1 Crocidura indochinensis
CAGGAGCTATTTCTGAGCAGATAGCCAGGAGTAACCCCTGAGCACCGCCGGGTATGGCCCCCCCTCAAAAAAAAAAAAAAAGAAAATTTAGGAGACCATCTCTAAGAGATAAGAAGTTTTAGATAATCATGGGAATTTACTTAGATCTTTTTATTTAATCACTGACCAGGATTAATTTTTTATGAGTTAGAAATCAACTGTAGGGGCCCGGGAGATAGCATGGAGTTAAGGCGTTTGCCTTTCATGCAAAAGGTCATCGGTTCGAATCCCGGTGCCCCATATGGTCCCCCGTGCCTGCCAGGAGCAATTTCTGAGCATGGAGCCAGAAGTAACCCCTGAGTACTGCCAGGTGTGACCCAAAAACCACACACACACATACACACACAAAGAAATCAGCTGTATTTATATTAAAATTAATTGAGAATTACATTACCACAGAGTCTCTTAGTTCCTTTTAACATATGATCTGTACTTTTGCTTTCTTATTATATCACTTTTAGAGAAAATTGACAGGAATGTGATGAGTACATACAACATAGATAGGTCAAGTATTAAAAGTGTTTGTGGTAGTTGTTTAGAGTTATCCTATTACTCTTAAACTGATCTATCTTTCTGTGGATTTGATACAAGTATTATATCTAAAAATTGTCTTAATTAGTACATGCTGATTTATGAAGATATTTTACATATGAAAAACATTTCAATTCTAACCTAATGTTTTCTAATATTTGTCTTGTACAATATTGAAAAGAGTCCTATGAGACAGTTCAGCCAGCTATTCGATATTCTATTGCTGACATTTTACAAATCTACCCCATTCCCTTATCTCTTTGATTTGCTCCCAACTCAATCCTGTTCTCCTTCCTCAGACAGTAAAATTACTCAAAGAATTTGGAAGATCAGTATTAAAATGTCAGAACAAACCTTTGGGAACAAAGTGGTCACACTGTCTCAGACCAGGCTTTTGTTCTAGACTGTTCTGTGCTGAATCTCTTGATTTTCATGCACATTCACTTCTCTGCTCTTTTCTTGTGTCCTTGGCCTAGACACTCTTTACTCCTACTTTTGCAAGTTATTTTCTGTCATTGTGCTCTCACTCATGGTTCTTCTCTCAGCTATGTAATCACAAATTTCTTCAAACATTCTTGTTGAGACGGCAGGATTTAATTCCCACACTTTCATGATATCACTTAACTTTATTCAGTTAGTTTTTACAACTTAGCCTTGTCTGTTGTGACTTCTGGAGAGGAAGATAAAATTATTTGCCTTTGCACCCTTAGGACCAGTCAATAAGAAGTCTTCATCAAGGAAATTATATAATGTATTCTTCTATTCTTCTACACATGTTTTTAATAAGCAGTTTTTGCTGAATTGGATACAGGCAACTGGAAATCTCATTTAAGGACTTTACTTTGGGGGATAGGTGCTTTCATGTAACTATGTACTGGAAATTATGGCAAAAGCATGATGAAACATACAATGGAATTTAAAGATACAAGAGTTACTGTTTGGGAAACTTCCAGTGATTTTCAGTGATGAGAAACTGCAGAATTAAAGTCTCATTTTGTGTGTGTTACAGAATTACATAGCTTATCACAAAATTGAGTTTTGATATTAGCCTATTAGGCAGCCATAAATAGTACTTAAGACACAATATTTCTGACAGCAATTAATAGCTATAGATGGGCTGTGACTCTAGTAACAAAAAAAATTAAACCAGTAAGAAGTCATTATTTCTAATATGCAGTATAGCAGTGAAATAACTTTGATTATACTATTGAGTTAAAATTTCATGTGATAGGAGGGGAGAAACTGGAAGAGACAATGAATTCATATTTACATAGTTTCAGTGGGTAGTAGAGCATTTTTAGAGGATTTGACATTAGTCTTCTGGGTAATTGACATAAATTTTCTATGAAATTCCTTTATAAAGACAGAAGCTTACTGGAGTTCAACATTCTTTCTCAGCATAGTCAACACAATGCACATATGCCCAGTTTTTCACTTGATGCTCAATACAAATTTTACCTTTGTTAGGTATTATTTTGTAGGGACAAAAGTATAATAACTTGAGGATAATGTTAGAATTAATATAGAGCCATGAGGAGCTGACTAAATTTATATATTTTATTATAATCATCAGTAGAAATGGAGTCTGACTTTGGTTCATGTGAACTCTTAAATGGATTCTTTCCTCTAAGAAAATATGTAGTTTATGATTATACTCATAAAATTTCATTATTTCATCATCTGTGCATGTGCCATATATTTCCTAATTTATAGAAAGCCATAAAATTGTTTCTGCCCCCCAAAAGAATTCTATAAATAAAAACCTTTTGATACCTAGAAAGTACATATCTTTAATTAATTCTAAGAGACAAATCTGAGAATACTGGCTCAGTAATAGTTCCTCACTATGACAAGGAATCTTTAATTATTTAAATAGCCATGAACACTTTTTGTTTTCTGTGAGTCAAAAATTTTATATCAAACTAAAAAATGAAATTCAATTTTTTGGGCCACACCCAGTGACACTCAGGGGTTACTGTTGGCTATGTGCTCAGAAGTCCCCCCTGGCCTGGGGGACCATATGGGGCATGGGGGATCGAACCGTGGTCCATCCAAGGCTAGCGCGGTAAGGCAGGCACCTTACCTCCAGCGCCACCACCCGGCCCTCAATTTTTTTTTGTTTTGGGGCCACACCAGGTGACTCTCAGGGGTTACTCCTGGCTATGCACTCAGAAATCGCTCGTGTCTTAGGGGGACCATTTAGGACTCTGGGGGGATTGAATTGCAGTCCATCCTAAATTAGCGCATAACAAGGCAAATGCCTTACTGCTTGAGTCACCACTCTGGCCCCTGAAATTCAAGTTTTAAAAATAAATAAATCTGATTTTTTCAAAGGAAAACAGCTAACATTTAAAAAGCAATATTTTGTATTGTATATTCCATGTTCAAAGTCATATAATTACCATCATTTCTCCAATTTCGTTTTATTAAGCATTTAGGGAATTCTTTTTTTTTTTTCCTATTCAGTGAGGTTTCTTTTATTTTAGTCAAAATTTTGCAGTACAAAATATTTTCCATTCTATATAGTTTTATTTATTTGTATTTGCTATTTTTAATATAATTTTTATTTTAATCATAGTGGCCTACATATCATTGACGATAATATTTTAGGTACATATTAACATAAAATCAGGGGAATTCCCATCACCGAATTGTCCTCCCTCCACCTCCATTCCCGTCCTACCTCCAATATCCTCCCCCTCACCCCCGGGGCTACCAAAATAAGTGATCCCCTCTGTGCCTAGCTAACTATTTAGTGGTCAACACCTATCTGGTCCTTCAAAAAGTAATTTAATTGTTATTAGTTACACTTAGTTGTTGGTTTTATTCTTTTAATACTGTACTTTTAGATGAGTAAGAAAATAAAGTTATTTCTGTTTTAATATTTTACACTTTTAAATCATAAATATATTTACAGTTATTTGAATGAAAACAGAGACCACATGTACAAAAGTTGGTATTTGATATATGGATTGTAGTTTGATTAATATAAAACTTAGAATATTTTGAAGTCAAAATGTTTCTTATGACAACATACCAATAAAATGACCTACATATGCTAAGAAAATGTCCTAAAAAACAAATAGCTCTTTTGAATTTATGGCACATTGAGGAGTATTAGAAAAAGATAATGATTATTTCTAGCCTTGCCCAACTTAAATAGTTATTTGAAAGGACTAAAATTTAAAATTCCACTCTTAAGATGAGGCAATTTAAGTCACAATGAGACAGAGGAAATGATCTGAATTTAGCCCATAAAATGTTGACAGTAAGCTATCAGAAGCAACAATATCAAACATTTTTAGAAAGTTATATTAGAAATGCAATTAAAAAGAAAGCATTTAAAGAGACTCAAGAAAAAAAATATGAAGCTTGTCTCAAATTTCCACAGATGTGATGTACCATGGGGACTAGAAATGTGAGCATGTAATTACATACTTTTACTGCCTTAAGTCATAAATTTATAGCCATTTATATATATATATATATATATATATATATATATATATATTTTTTTGCTAAAGAGTTTTCTTGTCGTCCACACTATTATCTCTATGTGAGAAGAGGGAGTGCAAGGACATGTCAGGGGAAAGATGGTGGAGAAGTAAAGACTGTCTTAATGATGCAGTTGTGTGATTTCACTGGTTTCAAATCTTTCCACGTTCAACCAAGTAAGCGGATTAAAAGCTGCATTTACCTGACACTAGCCATTCTCACACACAATTAGGAAATATTTTTAAACAACTCATAAAGAAAATAACACATATAAACACAAGCAAGGAAGAAAATGTCAGTGTGTAGCTCTGATTTTATGATCCTATTCTTGAGCTATCGTGTTTCTGACAATACGAGTAAGTGAGAAAAAGCAATACAAAATGATCAAAAATCTAAATTATGATATTATTTCCACTATCAGTTATAGTCTGACACATTTCTTATCTGTATTTTATGTTGTACCAATTATGCAATAGGGGAAATGTAATTTCATTTGTTACCAAGCACCAGCACAGCAAGATAAATAAAACAGATCTAAAACTTGACAATAAAATTTATTTAGTTATGCATTTTAAATAAAAATGTTGAAAATGATGAAGCATATGCTATTTACAGGAAAATATGTCTAGTATGCTATTTTTATTTTAGAACAGTTATCTTAATTTATAAATAAAAGTACAATATTTAATTGTTAACTTCCTTTAAAACTTTATTTTTAGAAACACGTAATACAATCATAAAGTAATAGAATTCATGGGTGAATAAAACAATTTTATTGTGGTGAAGAGCAAAGCATAACTAAGGAATTACTATATTTGAAATAAAAACTTATGGATCATTAGTTAAAAGAAAACAAATGGAGAGAATATGTCCAAATGACAAAGCAAATGCAAATTGTTGAGGCCAGAGTTTAAATTCAAATCTCTGAATTCTGAGACTAGTTTTTTACTATATAAAGTATTGAGGTTTTATTTGGTGGTGACCATGGATATAGGATATTTGGGCTACATGCATACCTACTCAGGACTTACTCCTGATTCTGTGCTCAAGGATCATTCCTGGTGGTGCATGTGTTATTCAACACGGACTTTTGACTGGGGCTGGCCTTGTACAAGGTGAATGCATTACCTCCTGTACCTTCTTTCTGCCCCTTGAGTTCATCATTTGAGCTCTAAAGTCTTGTGCTGCTTTTCAAGACAATATATAAGTTTCTTAATTGCCCTTGCAGAATTATTTATCTTCAGGCTAGAAAATACTCAAGTCACCCAGCTACAAGGAACATCAGTGTCATGTCCTCACTCTGGACTTTAGCATGCTATAGTTTGTGCCTCATATATCAGTTGCATTCTATCTTCGATTCTCTTAAATATTAAGCTATGCTTCCTGCTTCCACAAGAACAGATGAAATCATGTACTTTGCTGCAACATAGATGGAAATAGAGGGAAGTAAATTAAGCAAAATAAGAAGAGAAAGCTAATTACTGAATAATCTCACTAGATAACCTGTGTAATGTCAAAACAGAAGAGACAGTATTGAAGAATGACACAATTGGCACTGGAATACAAAATCAATTACAAAACAATGTGGGGTGGGTATAGAGGAAAGAATAAATTTGAAGGAACCTAGGGACAGTGGTGAAGGGTTCTAGTTATTTTTTATGCTTCAGATACATAGCAATTTTGCATATTAGAATCATAAACTTTAACACTATTATAATGATCTAATCTATAATAAATTAAAATAATAAGTAGAAAAGGAAAAAATCAAAAAGATAGGATGGAGTTTTAGTAGAATATGCTGACACTGGTGGTGAGTGTGCACTTGGGACATTGTTTATCTGATATTCTATTAAAAATATTATAATTCAGGATATGAGTGATAGTACAGTATTTAAGCCACATATCTTGCATATGTTCAATCTAATCTCATACTATGTGTGAGCTATGTCAGGTGTGATACATGAGTACACAGTCAAGAGTAAGCCCTGAGCACCACCATGTGTGATCATAAAATCATATAAATAAAATAAGATTATAATTTACAGTGCTTAAATGAAAGGTCAGTTAAAATAAGAATGAAAATATTTAAAAATTCTTGAACAATTCCTTTTTCCATTTTGAACTTCAATGTTACCTTTCTTTTATTTTATCCAAGTGGCATTTCTCAAAGCAACCTTAAACTTGTTTGTCTCTAACTCTATTACAAAAATGTATTGATCTTTGCTGTGATTGCATCTTTGCTAAATTCCTGTATCTTGGTGTCTATGTCTTTAGGAAGAACTGTATGGCCATACTGTTGATGCCTTCTTTCTATCTTTCTCTCTCTCTCTGACACACACACTCTCTCTCCCTTACTTCCAATGTTTTATAATAGAATATATTTTTCATCGTGTCATCCTAATTGCATCATACAGTAATTTTGTTTTGAAAAAAGAAAACTAAACCCAGTGACAGCATGAGATTGTTGTAGTGAATTTCCATACCCAATAGACCCTGGCCCCCTTCACATATTTGCAGGTACATTAATTGTTGTATAAGTAGTCTGGGGGGTATCACTAAAATTATATGTTCAGTTCTAAATTAATAAACAGGGTACCTACTTATTCTTATTACACCTTGCAAAAAAGAAATGTGATTTTGTTTTGTCTTAGATATGAAATAGTACTAGAAAATAGCAGGACTTAGAGGAATTAGAATCTAGTAAGAGCAAATATAAAAAAAGCTTTGTGTGTGTTCTCTCAGAGTTTCTACTTCTAAACCAGATAGTGACATGAGAGATAGAGCCCCAGGACTGAAAGTCTTGTGCTCTGTTTTCCACTTACAGGATCATCCCCATCTTGGGCCTGAGGAGGTGGCAGACTGGAGTAGTAAAGCTTATTTCTACCTCTGCTATGAATAAAGGTGAAGTTTTATTATTCCCACAAATGCAGGGAAGACACATAAATAAGCTGGATATAGGATCATCTCAGCAGGACAAGGAGGCCTGCAATTGATGGTACAAAAGGTAATCATTCCTGTGGGCTGCCCACAGCAGCTTCCAGACACAAATGGCTTTGGGGTCATTTCATTCACACATAGGAGAGTTAAGAAAACTTCTACAGGTGGGAGAAGTTTGAATCTTGGAAGAGGTGGACAGATGAATGAACTTTGCATTGAATCCAAAAATTATCAAATGTGTGATAGGAAATAGAGAACATGTTTGAAACCTATGTGAAATGTGATTTGGGAATAAGTACTAATGACATTGCTGTCTCCTGTGAATTTACTTGTCAACTTTAATTTGAATTTAGTTCAGTGAGATAAAACAACCAGATTTGACATGGAGACATTATCAACACCTCATTCTAAAGAAATTTAATCATTAATAACTCAATATTTATGTCCTTGGTTTTTGTAATAGTAGATAATTCAGAATTACTCAAACCCCCGGTAGACATACACACATTCACACATGTGAATTATTGATAGACTTTTTTTGAAAAACATGACTGCAAATAATGTTGCGTTTAATGTTTTTTTGTGTGTGTCTGTGGGAGAAAAGTGATCCAATTAACCTAACTTCGATTATTTGTTAATTTATTCCAGAAACATTTTAGGCAGAAATTCTTTTAAATCTGTAAATTATTGCCTCAGTAGTCACATATTAAAATAATGTCAAAAAATTTCCCCTCTTTAACCAATACTTTCTAAAGAAGTTTCATGAAATTAACAAAATGCATATTAAAAGTATGTAATGAGTTTATTTTATTTCATCTTGTTTATTAAGCTTGGAAGTCTACCATTGTTCTTTTTGTATCCTGAAAATAAAGATAACTGTTATAGTTTCTTATCTACAGGTGTCCCATAGTGAATTATGATCCTCGCATAATCCATGGAATGAAAAAGGTACAATAAGTCACAAACTGTTAATCAGTGTAGTGGCACAGAAGATCAATCTATGGTTCTTACACTCTCAAGCACTGTTTATTCGGTCGTATTAGAGGGAAGGCTGGGGTGTTGGAATGGATTCCTAGAAATGATGGATGTAATTGTCAAAACTGCCAAAGCCAATGTAAAATGTTCATAAAAACCAACCCAATACCAGCACCTTTCATTTATCATTCATGCAATTTGACCCCCAGTTCTCCTTAGAATAACATACAAAGAAGGAACAACTGCTGTGTTCATTCCAATGGAAGCTTGTTCACTTTTCACTATCACTCAGCCTTTGTTGGACTGGGATCATTTATACATAACTTTCCCTTCTTTTTGTTACTTTGGAACTATCCATTAAAAATGGATTTGAGAGTAAATAACTGATTAGTTGTTCTGTTACTTTGTGGAATGTTTAAAAGTAGCAAGTCACAATTATTTAGTTAATTTTGAATAGATATGCTCTTACTTTTAGAGTATATTCTCAACTTTAACATTAACAGATTTTTGTTAAAAATTATTCCTAGGCCAGTGTTTTGTTGGGTGTTAAAATTGTAAATGGTAACTACACTGGCATATTTAGACCGAAAATAATATTCAGGTAAGAGTGATCATGGATATTGTTTCTGGGAATGTCATAAAATATGTTTATCATTTTTTGTTTTGGGGACCTCAACCAACTTTCTCAGGGATTACTCTTGGTTCCATGCTCAGGGGTCACTCCTAGAAGTGCTCAGTGGACCAAATGTGGTGCCAGAGATCAACCTAGGAAGTTTGTCTGCCAAGCACAGGTGTTAATCTATTATCCTACTGCTAGCCCCTACTTGTTTTTCTTAATCAAATTAATTGCTGAGCTCATAAATACTAACATAGGAGCTTTTAGTTAAAATTATACTTAGTATCCTCTACCAGGGAAGACCCTACCACTGCTCTGACATCGACCTGCTCAGAAGAGACTTCCCTTAACACTAAGACTTGACAACAAAAATGACCTGCTTACAAGACAGGGCTCTCTGCATTGCCCTTTAATTGGGAGGTGAAACAAGAGGACGCTCTGCACCATCCTGACTGCAATGTAGGATATGAAGATTCCAGGATCTTCAATACAAAAACATGATACCAACAACAGAGACTGTGTGAAAAATAAAAGTGTAATGGCACTACAGACTATGACTTGAATTGGACAAACTAGTTTGCCTGGAGCCTAGAGTTGGTCTTATACAAGGAAACGTCAGGGGTAGAGTCTCCTTGTATTTAAGCCAAGGCTTTTCCTTTCCATGTCCCTCAAATTTGGTGGGCCTATGCAAACCATAATTGCCACTCTAAAACCATTTTTACTGTGTTCCTTTGACTCTAATCCTTAAGAAAAACAACCCACTTAAGCTTTTGAGGTTAACTTAAACTAATATGAATGTGCATGGAAATGTAAAAAAATACATTGCCTTCAATTTTAAGGAGGTACATAAGTTTAAGGCTTTAGATTGCTTTGTGTGCTGCTAAGAAATATTGTATTACAATCTGGGGACTTGTGGGACAAAGTAATTGTACATGGGTTCTGTTTTAATTTTCTTAATGTTTTTTGGCTGAAAGTTCAAAGTTCAGATATCAGTAAAGGGATTTCTGAGAATTCTGTTTATGGGAGATTGTCCTTCCACTGTAACTTTACCTTGTCCTCTTTCTTTGCATCTTTGTTCTCATAATTAAAATAAAAAATTAAAAAATATACTTAGTATTCTAGAATCTTATCAAGTAAATATTTGAATTTTTTGATTATTGCTTGCTTTTGCAGTAGGAGCCTCATTAGGCAGTTAGACTTCACTTGTCTCTAGAAAGTAATCTATGAAAGTATAAGTCTTGTTTCTGATGCTACATGCTTCCCACTATTTGGGCAAACCTTTAGGTCACTGTCAAGCTGCTTCTCTGATGGTATCTCTGTAGCTTATGCCAAAAAATAATCTAGGGTTTCTATATTCTAGGTTCATGTAACTGCTTATATGAACACAGTGATGAAGCTGCTTAATCACACATTTTTCAAAATATGTTACTATTATTATTATTATGTTATTACTATTATTCTAGTAACCTCAGTATAATGCAGAGGTTCCATATCATTTATTGAAGAAGGAAATAGTGTAGAGGAAGATATTTAAAATGATGAAAAGAGAGAGGCCAGAAATTGGTACAGTCAGTGGCAAAGGAGCTTGCCTTGTACATGGTTCCCTGGGTTCAATGCTGATAACTCT
The DNA here is from genome assembly GCA_004027635.1 of Crocidura indochinensis. Classification (NCBI taxonomy): domain Eukaryota; kingdom Metazoa; phylum Chordata; class Mammalia; order Eulipotyphla; family Soricidae; genus Crocidura; species Crocidura indochinensis. The sequence goes on from PVKC010000032.1 coordinate 23,285, forward strand.
ATGGAGTTCAGAATCAAATAAAATGATTAAACTAAAAAAGTATAGTTTATAATTATTATTTTTGTGGGTGTGTTTTGAACACACCCAGCAGTGCTTATATCTGGTTCAGTGCTAAAAAACCATTCCTAGTTGTGTTAGACAATAATTCATGATTTTGAATATTGAACTAGATTCAACATGTGCAATGCAAACACCCAACCCCCTGAACTTTATTCTAGTATCTACAATAGATAATTTTTAAATGACCATTAAAATATTTTGTGGGAGCTGGTGAGGTGGCGCTAGAGGTAAGGTGTCTGCCTTCCAAGCGCTAGCCAAGGAAGTAACGTGGTTCCATCCCCTGGCGTCCCATATGGTCCCCCTAAGCCAGGGGCAATTTCTGAGTGCTTAGCCAGGAGTAACCCCTGAGCATCAAATGAGTGTGGCCCAATAAAACAAAAAAATAATTTGTGGACATTTCTAATATAGTGATTGAGACACTAATTTTCTAATATAAAGTTCTATATATTAGGCATACTATTGATGAACTTTTAAGATATCTTTGTCACTTAAAAAAGAAGAAATGAAAAATTGGGTGGTAGATCGAAAGGCTAGAGGTGTTTCTTTGGCACTTCATGGTCCCAGATATCACCAAGAATACCCTTTGCACAAAACTGGTGGTTTTCAAGCACCAGTGGGTGTGCCGTTCTAAGACCAACCCCCCCCCCCAAATAAGAAAAGAAGAAATAAGGTAATTTTAAGTAAAATGCATAAAAGAAACAGATACAACGGTTCTCTTTTAATTCTAATAATAAATATAATTCTAAAATTTAGGTTTTGAAATATTTATGGTAAAATATCTCCCAAACCCCAAATGATTAATAAAAACAATTAATGACCCATAATACCTATATGAAAATACTACAGACATTCAACAGATAATATAAATTTAGTGATGTGGCACACTCCAATGTTCTTGAAAAAACATGCTTTATCCCATAGGTAAGCACATTTCTACTAGAGAGATAAATGCTAATAGATAGGTAAATAGAAATAAACTATGATAATGTTTATCATAACATTATCATGATGTTATATATAATAACATGATAGTGTTACTGACCAATTCAGAAAGTGAAAAGTATAACCAAAGTATAGCTAAAGGCAAGGCTATTAGATCCCATAAAATTGACATTAGTAAGCAATTAAAACTGAGGGAAAATTAGATACAATTTTGCTGTAATTTTATCCTTTTCTGAATGGTCAAAAAAGAACACACATACAACTTCATTGGATGATTGTATTAAAAGGAGTAAATATGGCTTGTGCATATCACATAGTTAATGTGGAATTCCCTAAGTAGAAAGTACCTTTTCAGCTCAGATTTTATTATGTAATGATTTTAGTCACTGTTTGAGTAAGGATTAAAAAGAGTACAGAGTATGGATTGGATTGTACAGGGATTAAGTCACCTATTTACAAGGCAAGTGACTTAACATGTTTTTATGCTAATTCTGAATATTTTCATTTGCAATTCTAAAATGTTGCATAAACATTTAGGAGAGCAATGCAATTATTGTTTAAGTCAAAGTAAAGTATATTAAAGATATATATATATATAAAGATATAGTAATAATATGGTGAAATATAATTTTTAGTGCGTCATAATATGACCAGAGATAATGGTAAAATTTTGCATGCATTTGAAGTCACTTCTTTTATTACCTTCTTTTGAGGTAGGCAATGTACTTATTTAATTATATAATATTTTATATACTTATTTCTGTATGATAGATAAGTGACTTATATCCAGAGTGTGACTAACTTTTAAATTTATATTGTCTGCTCCAAAGGAAACAGAAAAATAATGAATTATTATCATATTTTTTACCAACCAATTCTGGAAAATGATGCATACATTACTGTAGAAATCAGTATACAAATCAAAAGAGAGGTGATTAATAGAACAAAAAAAATAAACTTTAATGATTATTAACTTGAACTGCATGAGGAACTCAGCCCTCATTATGAAATCAATGAATAGATATATCCAATTCATTTCAGTCAGTGATTTTATTGCTTGTTTTATAGGGGCCACACACAGCAGTGCTCAGGGGTTAGTCCTAGTTCTGCGCTCAGAAATTACTCATGGCAGGCTCAGGGGACAATATGAGATGCTGGGTATTGAACCTGGGGAGGCAACGTGCAAGTCACGTGAAAGGCCCCTCCTGCTTTGCTATTGCTAGGGCCCCAGAACTTGACATTTTTTCAAATAAAGAAAGTTAATAATGACAGCTTAGGCAAATAAAAATTTTCTTATGTAATTAAGATTATTAGAAGCTATAATTTTTAAATTATAAACAGGTTTCTATAAATGTTATATTATATACATTATATAATTATAATTAATTACAATATATAATACAATATATATTATATATTATAATTACAATTATAATAAATACAATATTATATATTATATAAATATAAATATAAAATAATAAATAATTACATATAATACAACTGACAAACTAAAGACAATTCTTTTTTTTAATACTTTTTATTTAAACACCTTGGTTACAAACATGATTGTGGTTGGGTTTCACTCATATAAGATGACAACCCCCATCACCAGTGCAATTCCCACCACCAATGTCCCAAATACCACTCCTCCCCTCCCCACCCCCACCTCTACTCTAGACAGGCTTTCTACTTCCCTCATACATTCTCATTGTTAGCATAGTTCTCAATGTAGTTATTTCTCTAATTAAATTCATCACTCTTTATGGTGAGGTTCATGAGGTGGGCTGCAATATTCAGCCCTCCCCTCTTTTGTCTCTGAAAATTGTTGAAAAATGTCTTTCATTTTTCTTAAACCCCATAGATGAGTGAGACCATTATGCGTCTTTCTCTCTCTCTCTCTCTCTCTCTCTCTCTCTCTCTCTCTCTCTCTGACTTATTTCACTCAGCATAATAGATTCCATGTACGTCCATGTATAGGACAATTTCATGACTTCATCTCTCCTGATGGCTGCATAATATTCCATTGTGTATATGTACCACAGTTTCTTTAGCCATTCGTCTGTTGAAGGGCATCTTGGTTGTTTCCAGAGTCTTGCTATGGTAAATAGAGCTGCAATAAATATAGGTGTAAGGAAGGGGTTTTTATATTGTATTTTTGTGTTCCTAGAGTATATTCTTAGGAGTGGTATAGCTGGATCGTATGGGAGCTCAATTTCCAGTTTTTGGAGGAATCTCCATATCGCACTCCAGAAAGGTTGAACTAGTCGGCATTCCCACCAGCAGTGGATGAGTTCCTTTCTCTCCACATCCCCACCAACACTGAGTGTTCTCATTCTTTGTGGTGTGTGCCAATCTCTGTGGTGTGAGGTGGTACCTCATAGTTGTTTTGATTTGCATCTCCCTGATGATTAGTGATGTGGAGCATTTTTTATAGTGCCTTTTGACCATTTGTATTTCTTTTTTTGTCAAAGTGTCTGTCCATTTCTTCTCCCCCATTTTTTGATGGAATTAGATGTTTTTTTCTTGTAGAGTTCTGTTAGTGTCGTGTATATTTTGGAAATTAGCCCCTTATTTGATGGGTTTTTGGGTGAATAGTTTCTCCCAATCAGTGGGTGTCTCTTATATCCTGGGCACTATTTCCTTCGAGGTACAGAAGCTTCTCAGCTTAATATAGTCCCATCTGTTAATCTCTGCTTTCACTTGTTTGGAGAGTGCAATTTCCTCCTTGAAGATGCTAAAGGCAATTCTTAAATAATTGTTCTAATACTATTATGCTACTTCAAATCTTTTAAATTCTATATAAGAATCATTTATATTCAATATAATTATTTGCTACACCTACTAGTGCTTAGGGATGACTCCTGACTATGCTCAAGGATCAATCTTGGCAGTGGTCAGTGGACCACATGTATTGATGGCCATTGAATGCATGTTCAAGGCAAGCACCTTTTCCACTGTAGTACCTCTCCAGCCTTAGAATCTGTATTGTGTTTGTTTATAGGCAGCACCCAGAAGTGCTCAGGGTTTACTCTTGGTGGGTTTTGGGGACCATATTAGAGGCTGAGGGTCAAATCAAGAATATCTTAAGCAATACAAATGCTCTAAATGCTGTAATATCTCTCCAATCCCCCGAATCTATATTTTAATAAGACAAATACATTTTAAAAATTAATGTGTGTTTTTGTTTAGTCATATTTCTTATTTATAGTCACATATGATCAAACATTACTCCAACATATAAAATTCCAAGAATGTGATATTAAGCCTTACTTTTCTACAAACACCTATAATTATTTTTACCATATCCATATATTATGTACCTCCTAGAAATAGAGTACAGACAGATAGTGAAAGAATTTTCCACCGAAGCCTAAGTAAGGGAGTGGTAAAATGGAAGAATAATTTCTTATTGCTCCAATTCATAGTCAGTAGATTTATATGGTCTCCCACAAAAAAGAAAAAAGGTTGTTAACTACTAGATTTGTGTATGGTGTTACCCAAAGCATATATATTGCACAATCATTGTAATAATCCATACTTTTTCATAGATTTGGGGGAGGGCATCTATATCTAGACTCAATTTTATGTTAGTCAACAAAATTTCCATCAATATTCATCTTAATTAACCCAATAACATTGTTGGCTGAGGGATTTATTCTATTCGCTCCCCTGTAGTCAGACTTCAAAGGCAATTCTCACTTCAACTTAGAACCCAGGGTGCCATCCACAAGAGATTGTCACCTTTCGATAGATTGTGACCTCTGACCCCATCACTTTCTATAACTATTCTACTTTTGGGCATTTAATGAATTTGTACACAGTTAAAAAAAGATGTCAGCACAGAGAAATGTTAGATCCTGTGGTGAATAGTTCCATTGTTTCTATACATCTAACTGACCTTTCACATTATAGAAAATTAAAAAAATCAATATGGTTACTTAATAGCGAAGTCCAATGAATTCTTATTATTAATATGCTAAACACATTTCTTTCAAGGCATTGACACCTAAACACTGCTAGAAGTTTCCAAATGACTACTCATTAATAACCATTATATTAATCACTGTTGCCCAGAACTAAAATCTGACTGCGAAATCCCCTGGTGGAAATTGCTATAATCGTTCAAACTACAGGAATGAATATTTTTCAGCATAATTACTGCTGTCGTCTTATTGAAAAATATCCCATTACATGGCAGCTTTTAGTTACGTAAATCGTGTTGATTAATTTTTAATTTCCAGCATTTATATGACATTGCACAAGTAAAGATCTTTGATAATTTAAATGGTTAGCTGAGCAATTATTAAAATAACTTACAGCAATTCAAACATTCGTTTACTTACTAGAAGTGCCATACATCATTAACTCCTGATTAAAATAAAATTTGGAAAATTGCAAGTGCTGAATTGATCACTAAGACGTGGATTTCAGGGTATTTTAATAAAAAATATGCATGCCATGTAAGATGCCTCAGCTGCAATAAGAATGCTGTAGCATAAATGTTTCAAAGCAGGAGAATCTAAATTATACTGGCAATATGGCATCCCAGCCGTGTACTCAACTACACATTTGCGCCTCTAGGCAAATAATCCAAATGGCCTATACCATTATAATTTTTAGCTAGTCTAATGCCTCTTCTATTTAATACAAACAAAAATTTCTAGTACTTATGAAAGAAGCATGAGTTCTTAATCTTAGTTGTGTATTTATATGTTTAGAGACATATTAGTGACTTTATATTATCTGAATTTTTAGCTAGCTTTCAGTTTCTTTACCAGTAAATTGAAAAGATATAATATTTATTTCAATTATGGCATTTGATATCACACTGTACAACATGATAAGGCATTGATTATGGCATCTATTACTGTATTGTATTATGGTAAGGCATAAATAATATAGCATGATACATTGCTCATTTTTCCAATAATCCTTGCAGCATGGGGACACCATACAAAGATAAATGCCTTTAATATACAAAAAGAAATCTTTTTGATTCTTAGCATCTATTCATATTGAATTCCATAAATTTAATCAAAGATAGAAAAACCTCGTATTACCAGTTGACCCTAGCTCTTGCTTTGCTTCCATCCATATAAGTGATTTTTTTGTCCTGTGAAATATCCTATGGTATGACAAGGGGTATACATGGCCACCAGTTAAGAAACAATATTTATAGCGCTTTTGCCTTGCTCATGCTAGCCTAAGACAGACCATGGTTCTATTCACTAGCGTCCTATATCATCCCTAAGCCAGAATGATTTCTGAGCGCATAGCCAGGAGTAACCCCTGAGCGTACTGGGTGTGGCCCAAAATAAAATAAAAAAAGAACAAAAGAAAAAGTGCATATAGAAAAATATGACAATTTTCAGCTTTGTGTTGAAAAATATTTTTGGTAAAATTACATTTTAGAAAAATCACCCTAGATTACACAAAGAGTTTTATTTTTTTCATGGAGGAGCTAATCAGAGGCAGGCGTTGCTGTCGTTGACTTTGCTGCCAGATATTTGTTGTTTGCTCCAGAAATGCTTACGGGAAGAAGATGAATAAGGAACTCCTTTATCCAAATAACCCTTCAGTAACATGAAATTGAAAACTCTCTAGCAGACTTCACTTAAATCTTGACAGTAGTGTGACACAAGAGAAACGGCAGTGTACAATAATTTGCCATTTTCAGTCTTCTTAGAAGCTGCAACAGAGGTATTTAAGAATAAGTGTTGAGATAAAGGGATATTGGCACTTTGGTTGTGGCTGTGATGTGATAATATTGCAGATTTACAAATTAGTATTAAACTCAGAAACCATGCTGCCTCTATATTAAAAGAGTGAGTGATACAGTAGTTCGTCAACTGACAGAATTATTTTGAACAGCAAAAAAGGGGGGAAGTGCCAGTTCTGAGATCAATAAATGGGATAACTAAAAACACTTTATTTTTCAGTGACAGAAAATGATTGATAGACTGGTTTGTGACAGATGTTGGAAACTGTTTGAAGAGCACAAGTTAACAGCGATAATTTCATACACAGAAACTGAAACAAAGAAAGTGAATCAAGTTGTCCAGATATATCTAATATACCTGGTCAGGGACTGTGCCATATCAGGAATACTTTAAACCCTAGGGCTTAATAGTTTCTATTCTTACATGGAGGCAAGTTTTGATTTGTTAGATGCAATCAAAGGCATCCTGAATCTCATTCACTTTATTATCCTCACTCCCAGGTTATATGATGAATTTGATATTTTGAAACTGCTTGTTTTATTTGTTCTTGGGGTCACATCCAATGGTACTCAGGGCTTACTCCCGACTGTGCATTTAGGACTCCCTCCTAGTAGGTTCTGGGAATTGTATAGGTTGCAGGAAAAGAAACCTAGGTTCACAAACTATATGCAAGGTAAATGCTCATGACCTTATTATTGCTCCTGTCCCCAAACTGCTAATTTTTAATGAAAGTATTTAATGCTTGCTTTTTAAACCCATGCTTTCCTATATCCATATCTCTCACTTGTTTTGTCTCTGTGTCTCTTTTTTCTTCCTTGCTCATTCTATCAAGCTTTTGTTCTGTCTTGAATACATATTCCTTTCCTACCTCCCACTCACAACTTTCTGAGGAAGCTTGTTCCTAAAAACTATCACCCTTCGCTATTTTTTTAATATTTTAAAGGATCTCATACCTATTAAATATTTATAAAAAAGAAAATTATGATAGCTTGGTTTTCCCAATCACCCATATTTTTAGGATTGAAACCAAGTTATACACCATAGAGAAAATATATTTTAGAATAGGGCAAGTTTCATGATAATTTAATAATAACATAGTCCATGTTCACACTTTGGTTTATTCTTACATGAAGGGAGAGTTTTGCATTGAATTATTTTAGTTTTCGGCCTCAAAATGTACATGATATAATTAATTCTGATGATTGTTTAAAGAAAATGTAACAGATGTAACTGATTGCTTGCTCCTGCCTCAATGGATATCACATAAGCACCCCACTTTTACTCAATGGTGCATTGTCTTCAACTTTTAGGTAATATTAAGCCAAGCAAGCTGCTGATTTACCACTCTTCATAGTCTGAGTCAACTTCTCTGATGGTTACCAACATATTTCCTATAATCACCTACCATAAAATTTCACTTTTACAATTAAACTAAAGAATATTTGTCTTAGAAGAGTTTCAAATTTATATTGAGAGCTATTATGTGTATTAACAATCTCTCATTCTCTGATTTCTGTATTCTGTCTTCAATTTTGGACACATCTCTAAGGACCTGCCTAAATGCCTCTTGTGGAAATTGGTTCTGCATTTGTCCTGATTTTTGTCTTAGAGCACTATGGTTTCATGATACATTGAGTCTATTTATTCACATATTTGATCTTAAATAGTTTGGTCTTTATGCTCTTTAAGATATGGTGGTTCTAGTACTTTGGTGTATGTTTTCTGACCTTTCTTTCTTATTTTGGGGGGAGGGGTTTGGGCCACACTCGTTTGACCCTCAAAGGTTACTCCTGGCTATGCGTTCAGAAATAGCTCCTGGCTTGGGGGAACCATATGGTATACCATGGATCAAACTGTCGTCCGTCCTAGTGCTTGCAAGGCAGACACCTTACCTATAGTGCCACCTTTCCGGCCCCTATTTCTTTTGCTTATTTCTTCCATGATTATTTTCTAGACCCTTTATTTTGGTCATTATTTTACAATATCTACTTTAATGAATTATCTTAATATAATGTACTCAGAATTATAGACTTTAATAGTAGTAAATGGAACAATTTATAATTTCTTATATTACCAATGTATGACATGTAAACCTTAAGCATTTCTTGTATATTTATTATTTAATCTATACAACTAATTGATTCAAATACTCTAATTATCCTTATTTTTAATTAAAATATTTAAGACACCATAGTTTTCAAAGTCATTTATAGCAGAGTTTTAGGCACATAATACTTCAACAACAAACTTATCACCAGCGTGACCTTTCTCTACCAATATTCTTCTACCATTATCCTTAGGTTCTTTCCCACTTTCCAGCCCAACAGTTAAAGGAAATGTTTATATGTTTAGTCAATATAGATTGTGCATTCTGCTTGCAAGTTTGTTGGTTCTGTGATTTATACATATATATATGTGTGTATATATATATATATATACATAAAAATTCTGCTTATCGGTGTGCTAGACACCTCTAACAGAATATCCTTATTTTGGTTGAGAAACAGATTCTTGTAACTTGAAGTTACAAAGTTTTTTAAAACTCAAAATTAATGGTTAATTTTATATGTGTAATGATTTAATTATATATCATATGTTAGGCATATAATTCATATGTACTATATACCTATATCAGTTCTTATCTTTATTGTATGCTAGAGACCAAACTCAAGGATTCTTATATACATGATTGTACTCTACAACTAAACCACATCTCCAGTTCCTTATAAATATATATTCATATATATTTATATATATTTAAAATAGTGTTAATATGAGTCTGAACATTTAGTACAATGTGTAGGGTGTTCGCCTTACAGGGAACTGGTTCATATTCAATTCCAGGCTCTACATATGGTCCCTGTTAACTGCCAGAAGAAATCTCTGAGCACAGAACTAAGAAAAAGCTCTGAGCACCACCATGTGTTCACCAAGAGCCAAAATTTGCTAGCAAAAATTTGCAATATATTGTCTGCATTTTCCTATAATGATTTTATTGACTTTAAAACTTTGACTTATTATTTTTTTGGTTTTTGGGCCACTCCTGGCAGTGCTCAGGGATTACTCCTGGCTCTGTGCTCAGAATTTACTCCTGGCAGGTTTGGTGGACCATATGGGATGCCAGTAGTCAAACCTGGATTTATTCTGGGTTGGCCACATGCAAGGCAAATGCTCTACCACTGTTCTATCTCTCCGGCCTCTGAATTACATTATTGAGATAATTTTTTAAATGTAATTGCTAACATTATTTCAATAAAATGGAATCATTTTACTGATATGCTATATAAATTCTGAATATAAATAGGATTATTATGGCTATCTAAAAGTCCTAAAAGAAAAATGGTTACAGTTAATACCTTGCATCTTCATCATTTATGGCAATTAAAGAGAGCTATTGTAAGATACTTTTCCTAAAAACAGAAAGCTAAACGATTGTACAATCAGGCAACCTTGGTTTAATTCCCAGCATCTCCCTTGAACTCCACCAACTGGGATTCTTTAGTACAGAGCCATACTAAGCCCTGAGTATGGCATATGTCATATGCCCCCCAGTAGAGGAAATCAAAACAAAATAAAAAATCCAAATTACTGATATTAGTTTGGGTTCTATATTTTCAATATGTGTACATTAAATATTCTCATCTTGTATTTCACTGTCAGTCTGTGTTGAATAAATCATTGTTCTACCTATAAAAATAAGTACTTTGTTTGCTTACAATACTTAAAATTTTGTCAGAGAACTTAGAAGAGAAAGAATGAGATAACAAGTAGGGTTTGGAATAAAGTAAAATTATTATGGAAGGAGTTTAATTTGGTTTTATCCCTTGTTAGTTCTTTGGCCCTTAGGGAACTAGAAATCTTCACTTTCTTATACCTTGAAGGAACAAAGTATGTTGTGTACATAATAACCTTGGTTGAATAAAAGAACTATCATTTTATGCTCTTGTCATTCATCTTGATTGCACACAGTTTTTCTCTCTGGGTTAAAATTTGTATTTATTTCCTTATAAAGAGATGGCTGTTTTGTATCAGTGAATTAAAGATGCATAGAAGAATTTTGAGTTTTCTTGCATAATAGCCAAAAGACTCTTTGAATTTTCTTGCATAACGTTTTCTTGTATAATAGTTTCTGTGTAAGAGCCACATCTCACATATGAAAACATTCACAAAGATTAGCAATTCACAAGGCCAGAATATACCTCCTACCTATCATATAGAGTAATCTTGTTATCTACTAAAGTAATGGAGAAATAGAGAGAAATAAGGTCAATAGTGGTAACTGTGTTGATAAACACATAGAAAGTGAATAGTATGGTCTGATTTTATGTGCAGATATCACTTTTATGGTGTCCAAAGAGAATTAACATCAGTTTCAAGGCACCCTTAGAAGTAATCATTCCTTTGTCCTTTTTCTGCCCTTTTCTCCTTGGTGGTCTTCAGGCATTCTTTTTCTTTAATAGCAACAGAAGTTGTAGGGGGTAAAAAAGAAGGGGTAAAACAGGATATTTTGTATACAGTCATTGATATGGCCTTTTGTAGTTTAATTTTTGAAACCGCAGCATTTGGGTCCTTGAATCTATTTACACAGATGTTGGGGAAGGCGACTTGAAATCATCTACCACTGGCCTTGTGGTCACCTTTGCCTTAAAGCAGTCTCTGGGAGGTACATGAAAAATGATTGTATTGGACACCCATCACTACAATACCATATTTTTATTACAAGTTGTCCCCTTGGAATGTAATCTAAGCCATATTTTCTAGGCTAGGCATGTTTACTTAGTATTATATGATTAGTTCATTTGAAGACCTATAGTTTTCTCATGCTAAAATCAGTAGTCTACACATTATAGAGAGATAAGCTGACACATTACCTATTTTGCTACTTAAATTAATCTTTTTAAAGCATTGGAAATGGTTTTGATGTAACATGTCAATGTTTAATAGAGAGAAAATAAATCTTGATTTTTGTATGTTTCAAACCTTTATATTAAGTAAAATATTTTCAGATCATATGGTATAGAACACTCACTGAAATATAAAAGTATCTAGTAAAGCATATCATAATCCGTCAGCAGTATTTTATTGTAGGAGTATTTTATTATAGGAGATTTTGTTCTACCCTTCCAATATTTTGCTCTATTTTTCACCACTGTAAGGATGCATATAATAGAATACAATTTAACCTTTAAAGGTTCTGTTTTTTCATATTAAAAAAAAATAAGAATGAGTTGGGTGGGTTCTTCCTATTAACAATGTTTTCTGATCCTCCAGATTTTGCAGGTGTATATCCCGCTGCTATGCCAAATGCCTCAATCTACCGAGAGATTTTACCTGGCCAGGTGTCATGGCTGGCAAGCTGAGGGAAGAACACTAAGTCGAACTGTCAAGGAGAAGTGTTCGGTGTGATATCAACATACCAAGTCAGAAATGTTACATCTCTGGTGGCCCTGAGAAGCCTGCAAGAGGGATGAGGCTGTTTCCCCACTTTAGCAAACTCTGATCTTGCTCACTAACTGGTCAGATGGACCTCCTGCCGCTGTGCCTAATAACTGCAGCTTCCATGCCTACATCTTTTCTCACCTTTTTACCAGGAAGGAAGCATTGTCTTTGATTGTCCATCAGGACTAATCCTTTCCCAGCGTGATACTTGTTAGCATAATTGCAGAGAAAGAACCCAAAAAGTGCATTAGGAGTTTTTCTTTTTTAAAAAACATAGGTAATTTGGATGAAAAAGGCCACTCTGTATTTTACTAATTCTAGTAGTTATGATTTCTTTTATTATCATATTTTCAACCATTATCTTTCCATTATTTGTATGTAATTAGAAACCCACTCAAATCCAAGGCGCCTGCAGTATAATCTGCATGAACGTTATCATGATCCAAAAGAACTTCAGGGAATATTTTTAAAGATGTTTATCCAGGAGAACATGAATGATTAACATCGCAAGTTCATTTGAATCGTATAGTTGGGTTGATCATGACTCCTGTTCTCATATCCCCTTCACAAAGAGTTTTTTTTTTTTTTTCACAAAGAGTTTTTAAGATGTCATGCAGGACCTCTCTCCATCCTGCAAAAAACGACTATTTGCCCTAATTTATGTAAGTAATGTGTATTGATAAAGCAAGAGATTTCGTTGGAAAAAACTAAATTTGCTCAGTCGGACAAATAATTCCATGTGGTTTAGCTTTCTCAAGATTTTCAAGCTCAGATTTATTTATTTATTTATTTTTAAATTTTTGAGAACCTATATTAATTTGATAAGGTTCTATAAAACATTAACTATTTTGATATGCAAGAACAATGATAATAATGCATTTAAGATAATTGGTAGGTGGGGCTGGAGAGATAGCATGGAGGTAAGGCGTTTTCCTTGCACGTAGAAGGACAGTGGTTCGAATTCCGGCATCCCATATGGTCCCCTGAGCCTGCCAGGAGCGATTTCTGGGCGTACTAACAGGGGTTTCAAACTCACGTCCCCCGGGGGCCGTTTTTGTGGCCCTGCCCTAAAGGGATCTTTTTTTGTTGTTGTTGTTTTGTTTTGTATTAGTTGTTTGGATCACATCCCCCCCACCCCCCAATGTTCAAGGTTTACTACTGACTTTGCACTCAAGGATCACCCCGACTTTGCCTCCTGAGGCCCCGAGGCAAATTGAGTTTGAGACCCTTAGTAGAGCCAGGAGTAACCCCTGAGCACTGCTGGGTATGATCCAAAACAAAACAAACAAACAAACAAACAAACAAAAATATTTTATTGATAAAGCAAGAGATTTCGTTGGTAGGTGATTTCTATGACACTTTAGTTTTTATATAAATCTTTATTTGAGCACCATGATTACAAGCATGTTTGTAGTTAGATTTCAGAGATAAACAGATTTTTAAAGGCGAATGGCCTTTGAATTGATCTTAAGCTCCATCTGTTTGATTTGTGTCCATAGTTGACCTCTTCTTCAGAATATTCCTTAGTCAAGATGGAGTTGTCATGGGACAGTATTGGAAGATTTTGGGTTTCAGTGTCTTTCTACATCAATACTATAAAAGTTAACACTATCATAACTATGTCAGCTAAGTTATTTAAGAGGACGAAGGAAAAGAAAAGTAAAATGAATTTGGTGCTAGGCTTACTGGGAGACTCAAAGAATTTTCACTCCTCCTCTCTGGAATCTCTATGGGTCCTCAAAAGATGTTGATAGTTATTAGTTCCAGGCTCAATATTAGAATATTTTCTTAAGGGACATTCATACAAAAGGTTATTTGGTACAAGTGAAGAATGGATAGTAAAATAAAATAGAGTTGATCGTTTGGGCCTGTGATTGTCTAAGAAAAGCAATTGAAACAAGAACAAAATTCTTATTTCTTAACATCAAATGAATGTGATACCAATACAGAGTAAGATAAAATGAGCCATAGATATGCTTAAATGAATAAAATATGTTTAAATGAGTATAAATCTATCTACTATAATAGTACTGATGCATTTACAAAGTAGAAAAGACTTCAATGACTTCAATATATTTTTATTTATTATTGAAGAGGAATTAAATATTGATTATCATCTCAGGAGTATAGAAAATCAAAATGTCCACTATCTACTCATGGTTTATGTTAACCAAAAATGTGTCATTTTAATTTTTCTGCACAGACTTGATGGCAGGAAAATGATAAAATCTGGGGCTCTGACCTTATTTGTAAAAATAAAAAAAAATAGAAACTCAAATCAGAATCCAAGACATATCTTGACAAAGGTCAAAAAATATAATTAATTATCACTTAATGTTACTGAAGGTAGAAGTTTTAACTACTCTCGGATTCCAATGAAAATTTGGCAGTATTTTTGGGTATTTGCTCTTGCATATGTTTTGTTGTTATTCACTAGCAGGATCATTTCACTCTTGGTGCTTAAAGATATCATTTCTGTGGTTAGAATTGAAAACAGTTATTCTAAAGAGGAAAATTCCTAATGTAAATGTGTTCTTATTCTGCACTCTTTATAATTTAGTTTGGTGGCCATGTCAGTGTGAAAATGTCATGAAAGTTTTATTTTAAATTAATTACTGAAACAGAAAACTAGAATGAACCTCAAACAGGACAGCTTTCTGTTTTGGTTTTCCATCATATCATAACCAAGTGGTGCGCTAGCTCTGACTGTTCAGGAATAGGTGACCAGGAATAATTCTTTTTGTTCTTTGAAATTAGTTTCACCAAGATCAAAGTTCCTGAGTGTAGTCACTGCAGTTAAAGTTCAAACTCTGTAGTATCTTCACTAAAAATAGTAATTCTAAGATCTTTAGGTTATTTTCAAATAATGTTATTGGAGTTATTGATGCTAAAGTATGAGCAGTAGATATTGCTTTCTGTTCTGTGGTCTGGAACTAAGTTAGGGTACACTTGACCTTCTCTGTGCTTTCAGAATAAAAATTATTTTTGTCTATTTCTACCCAGGTAATATTGTACTAAGCATATGATGGATCACATATCTATATCATAGCAAAATTTCAAAATAGTGTTTATAGTTTTTAACATTATACATAAGTAAGTTAGGTCATTGTGAACAGTCAAGCATTATTCCAGATATTTCTGTGTTTCTTGAAAAAGTTAGCATTCAAACTTTAAATTATGAATGAAATTCTGGATCTTCTAAAATGCTGGGAGACCCATTCAAATTGTTAAGGACCTAAATGAGAAAACTTACCTCCCTTGAAGAAGGATTTCTTCCTGCACAAGGCCTTTGAATTATACTAGATTAATACTGTATGCCTGGGTTTCAGTTCCTGCTGGCTTTCTCTTACTCTAAAAAACCAACTATCTCTTTCTCACACACTTTGCCTCTTTTCTCACTCTTGTTTTTTTTTTCACTTTCTCATGTTCTTGTTGACTCACTCTTTCTTTCTAAACAGAAAATACACAGATATGCATACATCCCTAACATTACCTGTAAGAGAAAATTACTATCAACAAACAAGTTATTTTATAGAGGACATATATGTGAATGCATGTATTTTTACTTTCCATCTGAGACACAGCCAGAGATAATCTCCATGAAAAATATTGGTGACTCTATATATATAGACTTGTAATTCTTTTCCATTTTCAAATTATACCATTTAATAACTCCTTTAAGACAAACAAGAAGAGAACAAGAGGAAATAAAGACTAGATTATTTTATAATCTGGATAGAATCTGAGTTTATTGTTTATTTTAAAGGTAGATATATAAAAGCCCTTTTTTGTTTCTTTTATGGAGAGATTTTGTTCTTATTTTCTCTGGGTATTTAAAATATATCTACATGGCATGTTAGCCATCAATAGTCTCATATAATTGATTAAAAATATAACATAATTATATTGTAAAAACTAAGTCAATAGTTTCTACTGATATTTTTTATTTTACATAAATATTCAACTATTTATTTTTGATCAGCTTGAAAAAAACATCTATAAGTTGAAAGTAAAAAGTATTACAAAAATAAAAATTTAGCTGGTGTCTTTTCGCAAAGTTTACTCCTCAACTATATGTTTAGTTACAAAGAAAGTCTGTACCTATAGAAGTTATGTTACACACTTTGTACAGTATTATCCCAATGGTATCCTAAGGATTTTAGTACAATAGATAATACATCGAGTAATAGCTATATCCGTAGTGAAAATAGGACCCTAGAGAGATTTTTAAATAGCATGCATGTACACAGTGAATGGTATCTCTTTTGTTCTTCTTTTGTATGTGCATATATCTAAATATTTTTAGATATACTTAGGAATTAAATAAAGGTCAAGAAACTTGAAAATAAACACAGCCTATTTGAACTACAAAATGAAAAAGTAATTCATTTTTGAAATGAGTGATTATCCTGAAGAGATGCTGAATAAGTATTATCCCCCTTTTAGGGGAAAGAAGCATAGCACTTTTCAAAAACTGCTCTCTCCTGAATGACCCAATATTGGCCTTTACTGAAGGAGTAGAATTGTTTTGGTAGTCTGCTAGGGCCAGCTACCTACAGAGAGAAGGGACTCCCAGTAGAGAGAATTCCTAACATTGGACTGAAATACTCTTTCATTTGGTTGAAGCTTTACCATATGGTATTCTCTTATATTTGACATCACATATATTTTTCATTTTAATGAGCTTTATTTCAGAATAAAAACAATGATAAAAATTAGCTTTCAAAGTGTATATCTTCCAAGAAGATGTCTTTGCCTTTTCCAACCTAGCATGTCTACCTTGGAGTAGCTGAAAGACTGTAAAATGAATGAGAGAATAAAATACAGAAGAATGTACCATATGTTTTTCCTATATTGACTGTACATACATCTTTCTTTGTTAGCGGTTAGTCACAGATTGAATGCCATGTACATCATTTTATTCACTTTGATGGTGATGCATCATATATTTACATATGGATCGCTCTCAAGATGTATTAAAATAGAAAGATAGTAAAACACAACGTGGCGTGTATACCAAATTCTATAGAGGAAAGTGTGAATTATATAGTTAGATGTGTTCTTCAAGGGGTTTCTTATCACGCTCTCTCTAGGTAGTGTAAGGATTAATTAGTTAAAGTTTGTAGGCTCTTTGAAGCTAGAAAACACTGTGCAAGTGCTAAGCATTATCGTGGGAACTCAAAAGTGAGGCAGAAATGATTTGCAACCTCATCAGCTCTTTGAAATCTGTGTTTAGCCTGATTCACAGTTTTCTCTTACAGTGTTTTATGGATTGGAAAGTTCTGATTAGATTTAAAAGATTAAACATATTCTATTAAAATTATACTAATCTACCTAACCAATCTTTTGTCTACATTTTTAGCAAGATGATGCTCTTTCATATAGATGGAAATTTGAGATATGTTCCACAGCTAATTTAATAAAATCCAAATTGACCATGCACTACAACTCACCTATTATTATTTGATTGACAAAACTGTAGTTCTCTTAATTAGTGAAACTGAGATCTAGTTAATTTGCATGCAGGTTCCTTACCTTCTCATATTTTATACTTAAAATACAGGCAAGCATTCATATTTTCATTAAGTTAATATAGGTTTTATTAGCATGTTTCAATCATTTTTATAATCATGGCAATTCTAAAAAGTTTTATTTTTAAGAAGATATCTGATAAATGGGAGATTTGTTTTTGTTTCAAAAGTGAAATCTGCATAAATCTTTATTCTCTGCATTCATGTGAGTATACCTGATTAATAAGTCAAGAAAGTGTTTAGGTGGGAACGGAGAGTTAGCATGGAGGTAAGGCGTTTGCCATGCATGCAGATGGATAGTGGTTCAAATCCCGGCATCCCATATGGTCCCCCGAGTCTACCAGGAGCGATTTCTGAGCATAGAGCCAGAGCCTTAGCACTGCCGGGTGTGACCCAAAAACCAAAAACCAAAAACCAAAAAAAAAAAAAAAAAAGAGTATTTATGTTCTGGCTATACAATCCCTTCTAAATTGTTTGGACTCTTTTGTCAATGACAATGGAGTCAAAGAAATTAAGCAAAATAATTGAATAGCAATGGATTCCAAGTCTAATTGTATATTGCTTATTATGAAATTCTTATTATGACTTTAGGGCACCTGTTATTATTCATTAGCTACCCCAGCCTTGGTGTTTAGATGTAAATTCTGACTGGACTTTGGAAACAAATGCAGTACCAGTGATAAAACTCAGGCCTCCTAATTGCAAAGCATGTGTTCTGCCCATTGAACTCTCTCAACCCCAGCTATTTTGACATTGAGTGAAATTTGAAAAACTTAATACTTCAGTCTATCTAGAAAAAATACTGCACACCTTATCCAATTCACAGTGTATTTCATTATATTGGGGAAGACTCCTCAGTCTCAGATCCTTTTCTCTGTTTTCTAAAGGTGTGAGTTTTGTCTAATACTTCAAACTTTTGTCCGGACTCTTATTAGAATGTGAAGCAAATGACACATTAATGTTTCTATCCTCAGTAGGAGTTTAGATCAGAAAATTGCTCTTTTTTTCCTGACCCATTCTGAATAAAACATGGCTAATGTCCCTATTTAAGGGTATAAAATGTGAAGGTAATTTTATGTGCAGATAATTTTCAGGCACTGAATCTATTTTGGCTAGGTTGACTCCTTTATATCTTCTTGATTGGTGTTCCAGGAAACCTTTCTTTTTCATTTATCATATTTAAAATGTCATCAAGAGAAATGCTTTGTTTTCTTGAGAACTTTTTTCACTGAAACACGTCAGGTTATTACTGAAAGAATTTTTATGGTGAGAGTGTCCAATCCTAATTGAATTGAGGGGATTGTTGTTATTTGCTTCTATGATATCATGGTGCATTGATATGGGTGCCATATTAGACCAATCAATATCTGCATGTTCAGATGCCCTAATGGTTTGGAAAATTCATTCCTTTAGACCTGTATCACTGTTTCATGTGCAGCCAGGGCTGCAGATCAGTTACTCAAGTTTACTGGGTTTTTTTACTTTTATACATCAAAAAGGTACTGAAACTAAACACAGTTTGGACTTACCTTAAAAAATAAGTTTACACAGAGAACTACCCTAATCATGTGAATGAATGAGGGAATTGGAAAGCCTGTCTGGTGTACAGGTGGGGGTGGATTGGGAGGAAGGGAGATTTGGGACATTGGTGGTGGGAATGTTGCACTGGTGAAGGGGTTGTTCCTTACATGACGGAAACCTAATCACAATCATGTTTGTAATCAAGATGTTTAAATAAAGAAAAAAAATAAGTTTAGGGAACAGAGAAATAACACAGCGGTAGGGCATGTACCTTGCACACGATTGACCTGGACAGACCCAGGCTCAATCCTTGGCATCTCATATAATCCCCTGAGCCTTCCAGGAGTGATTTCTGAACACAGAGCCAGAAGTAATTCCTGAGCGCCACCAGGTGTAGCTCAAAAACAGAACTTGACTATTTGACTAGCTTGCTCAAAAGGGACATTTTGAACTCAAAAATGTCAAAAAAGTGACTAACTCAAAAAAGTGGCAATGCTGTACATCTGCATGGAGTGTTTCTGTTTCTATATGTCTGTGTGTAAAGAAGCTGAGTACAAAAAAGTAATTATTGACACTTAATATTTTGTCATCAGACTCCTAAAGCTATGCATTTTTAAAAATAATTTCTTTATTTAAGCACCATAGTTACAAATATGTTTGAAGTTGGGTCTCAGTCAGAAATTATCATAGTTTTGAGTCATATATATATTTTTGATATATATTTTTATTCTGTTTCAGGGGTGAGTTGGAAACTGCAATTGCATATTTAAGAATAAAACCACTCAGTTTCCCCTTTTAAGAAATTTATGGTCACGTTATAACACATACAATATACTTGGCATTTTCTACCCGTATTACGGTTAAAAGAGTGACCTTGATCCCAGAAAACTCGGGAGATCCCAATCTGAGGAAAATAGATTAGGTACTATTTCTAAAGTTAAATCAAGATAACTGTAAAGATGGTATTTTTGGCAGGTTTGATGTGACTCAGGAGAAAGTTATCACTCTGAAAACTGAATAACTGTGGGTTTAGAGAAAACTTCAGAAAAATCTCAAATACATTATTTTCTACTCTAAGCTTTTTGTACACTTGCAAAATATTCAGCAGTATATTGCTGTGTCAACTGAGTATCTAAGTTTCAGTTGAGTAGCTATTTAATGGAATCAAAATTAATCTTCTATATGTTTATTTTATGAAGCATTTGATAGCATTTTGATGGTTTCTAAAATTCAGTTCAAAAGCTAAATCTAGGGATAGAGAGATTGTGTAGTTAAGACACTTGCCTTACACATAGCTGTCCTCAGTTTGAACCACAACACTGTATATATTCCCTGGAGCCCTGAGAGGAGTAACCCATGTGCATAAAGCCAGGAGTAAGTCTTGAGCATCACAAAATGAAACCACCAATTTATCCTTCCCCAAAGTGAAAACTTTGATAGTGATATTATTCGATATAAGTTGCAAATTATTTTAGAAAAAAATCATTGATAATTGTTACACAAATGGAATATTCATAAAAAAATAAGAGTTGTGTTTAATAGATCCTTTGGGCTCTATAAGCTAGTTGTAGAGTAATTATTCTACTTAATATTTTTGTTATTCTATTCTAGTCTGTTCTTGGGTTTGTGCTCAGGAGTGACCTCTAGTGGTTCTCAGGGGTAAACATGCATACAATTCCAGGAATTTGAACCTGGGTTGACCACATGCAATGTAAACCACTCACTCTCTGTGCTATCTCTCAGGCCACTTTAAAAAATTAAATAATACATGTAAATAGCTTGTTTAATTTTTTTTGGTTTTGGGTCACACCCGGCAGTGCTCTGGGGTTTCTCCTGGATCTATGCTCAGAAATTGCTCCTGGTAGGTTCAGGGGACCATATGGGATACCAGGATTCGAACCACCGACCTTCTGCATGCAAGGCAAACACCTTAACTCCAGCTATCTCTCCGGCCCTGCTTGTTTAATTTTTTTGCTTCAACATAAACAATTGTGTTTTCATATTTTGAGGAATTTAATTTTTAAAACAGTGTTGAGGAAAATGGTATTTAGATACATTAGTAACTTGCAGTCTGTAAGTATGTTAAATATTACATGATTTTATATATGCTGGTGTATTGCTTAGTTTAAAAAGATTAGTTTGTCATTTTATATATGACAGTATATTTACAAGATATAACTCATTCCTCTGGTTTAATGCAGTAAATATCATGATTCCCACATGTTTTTTTAACCGTTGGTCTATTTATTTCAGGTTGGTCCACACTAATAAATGCAAAGTAGAAATTTTTTTCCCCTCTAACGTGGTAGTGTTCAGGGGTTTCTCTTGGCTCTGCACTCAAGAATTACTCTTGGTGGGCCCAGAAACCATGTGAGATGCTGGAGATCAAATCATGTTCAGCAACATGTGAAACAAATGCCTTACCACCTTTACTGTCTCTGGCCCCACAAAGTAGAAATTTATGTGGATTACCTGCCTTTCCATAATGACTATTATGTTTGAACACATGCCATTTTTAGTTAACTATTTTTTCTATCTAATATATTAGTTTTGTCTGATTTTCCCATTTGCCATATATTTATAAAAAGTATTTTCATGGGGCTAGAATGGTGGTGCAAGCTGCCTTGCCCATGCTAGATGAGGATGGACTGTAGTTCAATCCCCCGGAGTCCCATATGGTCCTGCAAACCAGGATTGATTTCTGAGTACATAGCCAGGAGTGACCCCTGAGTGTCACTGAGAATGACCCAAAAACCAAAAAAAAAAAAAGAAAAGCATTTTGATATTATTATTTTATAATATTTTCTATGTTTTAACAAGCTTATCTAGAGTTTCATAACTCCTAGCAAATATTTTATTTAATTTTGGATTTTGGGGCCAAACATGGTGGTGCTCAGGGGATAATCCTGATTCTGTGCTTATCTTTAACTCCTGATCTTGCTTAGTAGATAATAAATAATACCAGGAATCAAACTAGGACCAGTCACATGCAAGGCACATACCTTAATCCTTTTATCAGAGATAAATTTTAAAAGCTGTGATTTAAGGATTCCAAAACGTCAATTTATAATTAATCTAGGCCTTAATAATACTTCACATGAATGAAAGCATTTTCACCACTTCAGTTTATAACTAAAACATTTATAAAGTACTAAATGCTTTTCTTTTACTAAATGAGTTTCTACTTATATTCACTAAGATCATCACCTTCCTTATTAAGTGAATTACCTAGCTTTGAGAACATCTAAGGCTTTCATAAAAGTCTTAGCAGTTTTGTTTCAAATATAGATTTTCATTGGCACCATTTCAGTTGGATGAGTCAGAAGGTCCACGGAAAATACTCAAAAATCAGTACTTTTAAAAAGATCAAATACAACCCTCTTATGGGGGCCAGAAGGACCAACTCAAGATATGAAGCTCACGACAAAGAGTGGTGAGTGCAGTTAGAGAAATAACTAGGCTGAGAACTATCATAACAATGGTAGAGTGTGAGGGATGTAGAAAGCCTGTCTCAAATACAGGCGGAGGGGTGGGGGAAGGAAGTGATGGGGGCATTGGTAATGGGATGGTTGCATGGGTGAAGGGAATGTTCTTGTTATGACTGAAACCCAACTACAATTATCTTGATAATCAAGGTGTTTTAATAAAGAAATTATTTAATAACAAAAACAAACAAGCAAAAAGCAACCTTCTTAATTTGGGGAACTCTATTAGTATACAAGATACATACATGTTAGGTCAGAAATAACTTATCCTTTTTTGTATCCACATTTTTCCCAATCTTTGCCCTTCATTTTCTTTCTCAATCTTGGTAAATAATGCTCTAGTTACCCTGCATTTCAAAAGAGTCAGGAATCCTTTGGTTTGTAATTTAGCAAAGAGTAAGAAACCTATTTCTGAACATTTTCTTTGGGAACATAACATTTCCAGAGACAAACCCATGTGTCAGTTAATGCTTATTTCTTGCTACAAAATAGCAGTATTTAACACAAATGTTTCACTACTGTCGCAAAATAACCTCTGCAAATGTTCTACCACAACTAAGTTGATACTGAAAATTTGGAGAGTGACATTTTGAATTTCAGATATTCATGGGCTCTGGGAAAGCAGCTTGAGATGTCAGAGGCTATAATGAGAAGAGCTCTTATTCTTATTAACTTGAAATTGTTCTGTTAAAGTAGGCATGCAGGTATTCGCTGAACAGGAGGGTCACTGAAGCATAACTGTAGTCGCAGTTGTAAATGCTTTGGTGGAATTGTGCCTAGTAAAATCTCCACAGGAAATTTAGACCTTGGCTCAGCTGGGAAATTTTGAAGAAAGGGTATTTCTGATTCTTCAAGTAGGCTTTTAAAGGGTGATAGCACAATGTAGTGTAGTGGAAAGAGGATAATTTTGGAGTTTAGACAACAAAAGTTTCCCAATTCCCCATTTTAAGTTTCAAAATTCAGGTTTGGGATATAAGGTTCAAACGACTACTTAGGAGAGTGGCCAAACAATATATATAATAAATTAATGGCATTTGATGATATTGGCCAGACTTCTCCCAATAAGGAGCCCCATTTAATACTGTCATTCTTTAGAACTTTGAGTATTTTTCTTCTTCCTTTCTTCCTTTCTTCCTTCCTTTCTTTCTTTCTTTCTTTCTTCTTTCTTTCTTTCTTTCTTTCTTTCTTTTTCTTTCTTTCTTTCTTCTTTCTTCTTTTTTCTTTCTTCCTTTCTTTTTTCTTTCTTTTTTCTTTCTTTTTTCTTTCTTTCTTTCTTTCTTTCTTTCTTTCTTTCTTTCTTTCTTTCTTTCTTTCTTTCTTTCTTTTTTCTTTCTTCTTTCTCTCTTCTTTTTCTCTTTCTTCCTTTCTTTTTTTCTTTCTTTCTTCTTTCTTTCTTAAAATTTGGGCCACATCTGGCTATGTTTAGGAGTTATTCCTGGCTCTACACTCAGGAAATCACTCCTGGCATGCTCCAGTGACCACATAGGAAACCAGAGAGTGAACCTAGATTGGCTACATGCCAGGCAAGTGCCTTATCCACTCTACTATTGTTTGGGCCCCTGTTTTAATATTTTGTTTCATTTGTTTTTTTGGTCTGGTTTTTAGGGTTGTATTATTGTTTGTTTGCTTGGGGGAACCAAACCTGGTGGTTCTCAGAGAGTACTCATGACTTTGTGCTTAAAAATAACTCCTAGCTGGTTTGGTGACTATATGGGATGCCAGGCATCAAACTCAGGTTGGCTGTGTGCAAGACAAATGTCCTACTCTCTATGCTAGCTCTCTGGCTCCTGATTTTTTAAGGAACAACTTTCAGTGATGAGAGTTGGTACTTAATTTAAGCTTGACTTTTCAGGCTCCAGCTGTTCTGGGAAAAAAAGTGACATGATTTGTAAGAAAAAAGTGCATAATTGTAGGTTGGAAGGTCATTATTATTTACCGAGTCACTATTTTCAGACATGACGTTCAGCCTGCATGGAAGAGTCAGATGTGAAGGAGACTCATCAGAAAATGTTCTAACTCAAGGTTGACTACTCTAATTTTTCAGCTTGAACTTGGGCTCACAGCCCTGATTATTTCTGAACTAGAAAAATGAGTTGGAACTTGGAAAGAGCCCTATTTGGGGGACATAATAAAGCATCTTATGTCTATGTGGAGATGTTAGGGTGGAAGTGAAAGGGTATAAAGAGATGTCAGAGAAATTTTGATAACCCCAGTGGTCCTTTTAAACCTCACGTGAAGAGAGTGTAGCCAGCTAAATAAATAATAGAAATCGCTTGGGGAAAGGACTAAAATGAAACATAAACAAGGGTCTGCCTCTAGCAACCCTCTTCTTAGCTTCTCACCTGTCTCCAGTCAGAGGACACAGAAATGGTAGTTCTTACCCACATGCATGCAGCCAGAGAACAAAAGAAAGTTAAAGGAATAGACAACAGCATGCCATAAGCTTTAAAATGCAAGCCTGGGAGCTGCAGAGATCTGAACAATAGACCTCAGACAAGGATCTTGTCCAAGGAAAGAGGAGGCAGGAAGGGGCAGGACATGAGACAATGTACACATAAAGAAGAGGAGACAATGCTGATAGCAGAAGGATACATGCTTAAGTTATAAAAAATATATAGTCCCTAAAATCTGGAGGCTGTGTTCTAATTTTAAACATGGTTTCCTCTGACAACCCTCTGAAAAGCTAGTACCAAGTCACTGTAACAGATATGCAAAGTAAATAGTTGTGCATGTCTATTCTCATCTCTGACCCAGAGATGCAAATGTGCCATTGGTTAAAGTTGGTTAGAAGTGGTGTTTATAAATATGTGTTTGTAAGTATGACTACACCTTGGAAGAAACATGCAAAGAAGGCATGTCATAAAGATATAAATTTACCTAAGTTCCTCATTGTCAGGATATCATATTAGAGCTGGTACATGTTGGTGTTTGAGCAGTATTCAGGATGTCCCAGATGGGAATTTGGTTCCTGTCACTGTTGTGTGGAACCGTGTCATTTCTATGTCTGAGATTCAGGGTTGAAGGCTGGACAGTCAGTGTCTAGTCTCCTGGAGTCTAAGCTGGGTCTACATGACATATTTTCAAGGTGGGAGATTCCCCTGTATTGTAAATAAGTATGAGTTCTTATCCCTAGTAGATAAGAGCTTGTTTAAATACGTGAGATTTCCCCTTTTTTTAGTGCGCCTTTGCAGGAAGAAATGGTGCTTCATTATATTGCTGGTGTATTTGGGGGGAGGATAAAGAAGAGCAGAGAAACAAGTCACACAACCAAAAAAGATAAGAATAGAAATAAAAATATATTTTTTCACATATGGATAAAGAAAAAATGATTTAAATAACTGAAGTAAAAAATAAATAAAGAACTGAAATAAAATATAAAGAGGTAGTGTTATACCGGTCCTATACTTATGATGGAAGTATAGGCTTCCCCATTGTCTTGAGATTTTCTTGTGGGGTGGGGGTTCCCAGGCACCTTTTCATTGCATACCCTGCCCTGTCATGTTTTTTATCTCAAGACCATGGCAATTATGTGGTGCATATCTTTATTGCTGCAGTGCTCACTGGATATCTTATATGATACTTCTTTTTGAACTGCTGTGGTGTTTCACCTTTTATTTTCCCCTTTGTCTCTCAAACTGAGGATGAGAGCCTCTAGAAGGACTCTGCCCATTGTTGGCATAGTTGATTTTTACCCATTTTATTACTTTACTCTTCCTCAAACAAAACCACATAACTCGAACTATCTAGTCCCACCTCCCAATTAGAGGGAGAAGTAATGGAGGTACCAAGACCAAACAGTTATAAGATCACTAAGTAATAAACTAGACACAGAGGGGGCCACTCAATCTAGAAGCCCCTGGGGTGAGGGTGAAAGATAGGGGAGACAGGATGGGAACGTCGGTGGAGGGAGGACAATTTGGTGATGGGAATTTCCGATTCAATGTTAACATGTACCTGGAATATTACTGTGAACAATATGTAAGCCACTATGATTAAAATAAAATTATATTAAAAACATATAAATGTATATATATATAAAGTCTATGTTCGAATATACTGGGGAAATGAAATTAGTTGATGAGAGAATTTGAGATAATGTAGGTGCCAAATTGGGGGAAAGGATAATATTGAAAGAGAAACTTTGATATAGCTATCAAGTTGTAAAGCAATAAACCACTGAAATGCTTAAAATAAATATCTAATTGAATTAGCTTAATGGTGATATGTTTTAAGCAAAAGTTAAATAACTTAAATTCTATTCACAGATGTTTTTCATTAGCCCTTGCTTTTCTTCTCTATTTGTAAGTCATTTTAACTCACTAAACAGTGATTTTCTTCATCACTTTAAGTTAATGTAACTGTTTACTAGTGCAGTATCCCATTTCTCAGTAGATAAGAAATGCAGTTTTTGCTCTAGGTTATATAAAGCACCTTTACTTGTTAGAGTTAGAATTCTGAAACTTGGTTTATTTAGGGATTCTCATCATATCTTTTTTTTTTCCTTCAGGTTTCTGTGATTGCTTTTTCCAAATAATCAGTGTCTGAAGGGAATGACTACAACAAAATTAGTTATGTAGGCTTTTAAGAAAATAATGTCTAAGAGGATTTAAGCTTTTAAATTTGCAATCTTAATAGCAATACATCATGTAAGTGCATCATCTATTCACTTCCCCCAAATTTCAATCTTGTTTCCTTATCTGACCATAGATGATAGCCAAGAGTATTATTTAACTCTAGCTTCAAGGCTGAAGAAAACATTTATATCTATTTTTACAAATAAGGATCTCAGTCATAGTTACATTTACCAATAAAATTCAGTTAACAGGCAGTTCATGGTACTGGAGCACATGCTCTGTTTTGTGAAAAACCCAAGTTCTGGTCCTGGCACCATATAGTCCTCTAAGCATTGCTAGTTATTGCTCCCAAATTAAAGAATCTGTGGATTCAGAACATAAAATCTTGACCCAAATAAAATGGGGGAAGTTGGCAAATTTTAATCAGTGACCTTGTTCACACCTTCAAGGTCACTTTTCTAGCCCTGGTAAACTGTGCCTGTGCTTGTTCTTTCTGAATGTATTACTTTGGGAGAAATGTTGTATAAAGATTTCTTAGGCAAGGTGATGTGTTAGATAACATCCGGTTTTAACCCCAAACAAAGCTGTTCCTCCAACTTCCTCTTTTCTTTTGCCTATCTCTTTGATATGTAAAAGTCCACCTAGATCTCACTCAACCCTCCCCTACCCAGTTGAATTTGTACTGGTAAGTACAGAAAAAAGAAAGGTCAGTTTGGCGTGGCTTGGAGAGAGAGACAACAAGGTGTCAATCCAACTCCATGATTCTCTCCGGATTGGCTTGGTTTATTAATCCTTCATGACTACCCTGCTTCAGATCGATCCACTAGGAGTTAGAAATATGGTGCATTGGGCGTTTTTTACAATGACAGAATGATATTATAGTAGATAGGAGCATTTGTTTTGCATGTGGTCAACCAGTGCTCTATTTTCTGTACTTCAGATGATTCCTTGAGCCACAAAAGGCATGCTCCCTAGGCACAGGGCTAGGAGTAAAGCCCTGGGTCACCACTGGGAATGACCTCAAAACAAAAATTTTTTAGTTATACCTTGGCATACTTTACCAAATTTTGTTAGTTTTCTTTTTATTAAGTTTTTAAATAAGTTTAATGATTTTTTTGAAAGCTAAGCTTTCAAATTACGCTAAGCTTAATTTTTGTATTTGTTCCTCAGTGCTTGTAAATTTTACTTGCTTTGTAAATGCTATCAATTAAAATCTACATTTTTGAACTACTTTATTGATGAAAGTAACTGCTGGTATTTTTTATTTAACTTTACAGAAATAGTCACACTGTTTTTTTGCTGATGCCCTTTTCTATGTAAATAAGGAAGTTAGATAACCTATAAATATGTTGTTTGTAGGAGACCTATCAAGCCATTGAAAGGTGTATAGGAATTTAAATACCTAGAAGTAAGGGGTAGAAGCCATCTTCTGAGTGTGTGACTAAATGACATCCTAGAAAAGAAAAAAACATTGAGATGGGGTTGGTGATCATGAGGATTTGGAGGAAAATACATGCACATATACAGAAAATTTAAAAGCCTTTTTTCATTTGTTTGTTTTTGTTTTGGGGTTGTACTGGGCAGTGCTCAGGGGTTACTTCTGGCTCTAAGCTCAGAAATCGCTGCAGGCAGGCTCGGGGGAACTATATGGGATGCCAGGATTCAAACCACCATCCTTCTGCATGCAAAGCAAATGCCTTTCCTTCTTGCTATCCCTCCTGCCCCCTTCAAAACATTTCTTAAAGGAGGTTTGGACCATATTCAGTAGTGCTGAAGTACTCCTGTACTCAGGAGCCACTCTTGATGCTGTGCAGTGGGACATGCAGCACTAGCAGATAGAATTAAGGTCAGCTGTATTTACAGCAAGCTCTTTACTTTTACTCTATCTCTTAAGCTTGAATTTTAATGTGTTGGCTAATTTTGCATGATACACCAATACTGGTGAATATTATTAACATTTTTAAAGCCCATAATGTACTACACTAAAAATGAACTACTAGCTTGGCTTGATAATGATGGGAAAATGGATTTAAGGATAGCAATGCTTAGACAACAGTGAGATGGTGAGTTCTGACAGCTGTTTCGGGTTGGAGACAATGTGGAACTTCCTGTTCTTTCTGTTCAGCATCTCTGGACACCTAAAACTACTATGGAAAAATTAAATTTATTCATTAAAAACTGGGGCCCGGGAGATAGCATGGAGGTAAGGCGTTTGCCTTTCATGCAAAAGGTCATCGATTCTAAATCCGGTGCCCCATATGGTCCCCCGTGCCTGCCAGGAGCAATTTCTGAGCATGGAGCCAGGAGTAACCTCTGAGCACTGCCGGGTGTGACCCCCCCCCCAAAAAAAAGAAAAAAAATTATTTAGCAAGTTCCTTACTATCTAGTTCTTCAGCAGAACTACTTCAACAGAAGTAGAATGCTATAAATTATGTTTCACTTCCCTTTGCTTCCTTTTGAGCCCATGACATTTGGTTTAAGGGGTTCGAACACCTCAAAGCTGTCTGTTGAACTGTCAGTAAGTAGAAGGTCTGGTTCATTTGGGCTATTAATTTAAATCCAAATAAAGAGATGAGAGGCAACAAATTAGAAAAACAAAAATGTCCTATAAAAACCCAAGATAACTGAAAGTTTGCAAACACAATGTTTTTGAATGATTCCTTTATGAGGACAAG
Organism: Crocidura indochinensis; assembly: GCA_004027635.1. Classification (NCBI taxonomy): domain Eukaryota; kingdom Metazoa; phylum Chordata; class Mammalia; order Eulipotyphla; family Soricidae; genus Crocidura; species Crocidura indochinensis. The sequence goes on from PVKC010000032.1 coordinate 53,232, forward strand.
CTAGCTCTGGGTCATGGAGGTGACCTTCCTGATACTGAAACTGATAGGCAAGGAAAGGCACTGCTGAAGGTTTCTTGTGGAATTTAGAAAGTCAGAAAGAGCCCTTGCCCTTCAGAGACCCCTGGGGAGGATTTAGCAGTAGAGCCCTGATAAACCCCATGCCCTGGCACCTTGGAAAAATCCTCTAACATAAACTTTTGAAACCTGAAGCTGCAGCTCACTCTCCATTTTGCTTCCAAGTCACCCACATGTCTTCTGGTGCTGCAGGTTTTTTCCCTTTAAGGTGGGTGTTTTATTGTGTCTCAGAGTCATATGTAACCCACTGTGTGTGGGAGTACCTATTACTTATTATAGGGCATACTTGAGTCCTGAGAGTTATCTGTATGCCAACAATTCCTTTATTTTCTGATGCTTGATATTCTCTCTGTCTCTGTTTCTATCGAAGTTTCTGACTTTGTCTCTATCTCTATCTCTCTCTCTGTCTCTCTGTCTCCTGTCTCATTACATATTCAATTCATGCTGGAGTAAGGTCTCTCTTTTCTCTCTATTTTCCTCCTTTCCATTTCCGAAGTAAAATTTCACTGCTGTACTATGTATCTTCTCTTGAATTCCCTTTTGTGAGAATAGACAAGCAGCTAGGAAGATCTACCTGGGTGTCAGGATATTATACAACTCCTGTGAGAACCTCCCAGTGGGGCTATAATGGGCCAAGCAGGAGGGCGTCAGAAGTACTCTCTGGCCCCTGCCTTTCTGCCCTCTAGCTCCCTACATATCCACTGACAGCAATTCCAGGCTCTGTTTCTGGCTGTACGCATCCATCCAGACATAAATGCAGCCTATTTGTAGGCAATTTTCAGTAGCTTCTGCACTAGGGTCTATTTTTCCTTTTTATGGTTTTATATATCTTGATATCTGATTAATCTCATCAAACCTCTTACATATTCAGTCTCTGAATTTAACATTCCTTGAAATTCATTCTCCCTATTGAAACAGTTTTATACCAGCTTAGACCATGACTTGCATCTCCTTTTGTTTTGCTGAAACACCAAGGCTAATATTAGATCATCAATCTTCTGTCTTTCTAATCTTTTGGAACCTATGATTTGAGCCCAGTTATTGATTAAAAGTCCTTCCACACACTTCACTCATTCCTTCTTCTCACTCTGCCAATTGATGTTCTCATCTTCTCTAATTACTTTTCCCTTTGGATCATCTCAGCCCTCCCCAGTCAGGGGCCAGTCTCTTCAACAATGCATTCAAAACTCCCCATCTAACTGTAGGGATGAATCTGATGAGAAGTTCATAAAGCTGTCACAAATAGGTGTCGAATAGTTTCTTTTTTCCTTTTCTGTACATTTAAAAGACTCGGGCTGTTTTAGATGGGACCTGGGAGGTAAGCAGAGGTAGGAGTGCTTTCTAAAAGTGGGCCACTCTATTACCTTATGTTTGAAGGGTATTTCATGGAGTAGTGGAAGGAAATAACTGGCCCTTCAATTACAGTGGGGATGAATTAAGCAAAAGCAAACAACACAGCAAACATACAATTAGAAGGACTTCTACAGAACATGCACACATCTTTCCACTCCAGTGTCACTCACTTGGCACCATGCCTCCCCTCACATTTTCCCCCACCAGAGGACGTTCTGTAGCATGGGGTCCTGCACTCTCTCAGAGACTTCCAGAAAATTACATTTTGCATCAGCAATAACTAGGGTAGAATGATTGCTTCCTTAACTTTGTGGATTTATCTGTTGATAGAAAAAAAAAGTGTGGCTTAGAAAAATCAAAGCCAGATGGCTCTAGAGGAAAAGCTTCTGATGCTTCCACTGTTGTTAAGACACCTTGGAAGCAGCTTGTTTATGGCTGATCATTGTGACCTTCCTTTATGGCCCATCTGTTCCCTAGATCTTGTGTGAGACCACTTGTGGCCTTCCTTAACTTAGACTATGCAGCCAAATACCTTCTTTCTGCCTGGTAAAAAAAATAACTTGAGGTGGGGGTGCAATAAATGATGAAAGAACAATCAAGGCAATATGTTGAATATGGCCCTATGCTCATAGATTAATGAGACCCCAGTTTAAGCAGAAGGGAAGTATTTAAGGCAAATTAGTGCATGGCTTTAAATTCAGGAAAATTGCCCATTTCTTCACTACAAGTGATATGTTGCATTGAGAAAAAATATATAAAAATGCATTTCTTTCTCCAATAACCTGTAGAAAGTTATCCTTTGTAACTGCATTCAGCTGCTTCCATCAAAGTAATAAGAAATGAGAGAGGAGTGTAATAGTCTATATAAGAAAAAAATAAGCACAAATTAAAATTAGAATTTTTCTTTCATTTTTTTTTGGTAAATGTTGTTGCTTGTGTTTTTGGTTGTTTTTGTTTTTGCTTTCCTTCAATTTTCTTTGCCCTTTTTTCTTTTTACCTGTGCTTTGATTCATCTTTATTTCAAGACCGTGGTTAGTATTCGGATGCTGTCAGTATTGCTGTGGTGTTTTTCAGGGTTTTGTGTTTGTTTTTGTTTTGTTTTATTTTGGGTTTGGTTTTTCTAGCATTATTTTTATGTTTTCCTTTCTTTTTCCCTTTCTTTTTCTTAAACTGAGATTTATAGTCTCTAGAAGAACTCTGCTTGTTTGAATTTTTGCCCCCCTTTTTCTTTTCTTTTCTTTTCTTTTCTTTTCTTTTCTTTTCTTTTCTTTCCTTTTCTCTTCTTTTCCCTTTTTTCTCTTTTCTCTCTTACCTTCAAACAGAAATACATAACTTGAACCATCTTGTTCTGTCTCACAAATTGAGGGGGAAATAATGGAGGGCACCAAGACCAAACAGTCATATGAACATTGAGTAGAAATAAAAAATGATCAACTTGAACACCAAATACAAAGACAACTACAACAGAAACGATACCTAATCTACAATAGGCTAAACACAGAAGGGACCACTTATACTAGCAGCCCGGGGTGGGGGGGGCGCGATATTGAATGCATGCTGGGAATTGGGATGGAGGGAGGGCAACATTGGTGGTGGGAATGCCCCTGATTCAATGTCACTATATACCTGAAATTCTACCGTAATTCACTTTTGGTCAAAATAAAAAATATTATTATTAGGAGTGATTTCTGAGTGTAGAGCCAGGAGTAACCCCTGGGCGCTACAGGGTAACCCCTGGGCGCTGCAGGGTGTGGCCCCCAAATTAAAAAAAAATATTAATATAAAAATAAAAAAATATGGGGCCCGGGAGATAGCATGGAGGTAAGGTGCTTCATGCAAAAGGTCATTGGTTCGAATCCCGGTGCCCCATATGGTCCCCCGTGCCTGCCAGGAGCAATTTCTGAGCATGGAGCCAGGAGTAACCCCTGAGCACTGCCGGGTGTGACCCCCCCAAAAAAAAACCCACAAAAAATATAAAATGCAATTAAAAAAGTATTGATTTAAAAAAGGAAACTTCTTTGCCAACCTGGGTTCAGGTTTACTAAATCATGAAAAGCCCTGATTTGTAGAATTTCTATTACATGACCTTTGTCCATAGTTTCATAGCAGTTTATAAAATTCCTGCATTTTATAAATCCGGCTGTCATTACCATATTTTTGTGAGCTCTAGCTCTCTTCTGAAATCAAATAACTAGCATAATTATGAATTTTGAATGCGTTCACCATGTAACAAATTTCCCAAGTCATGATAGAAAGGAATGTAATCTATGTCATAAACATGATATTCCCTACAATGATCTTGCAAATAGATGAAAGAGAAAAGGAAAAGAAATTTTGTTCTAAGATTGATGCTGTTTTAGTTTGTGTTGTTTTGTAAAAGTGTAAATTTTGATACAAGTTTAGTCTGGAGAATTGTTTCAAATTATTTGACCAAGATTTGGTTGGAGGTGAAACTAAAGAGGTATAGAATCTTACTTGCATGTATTAAGCCTTGAGTTTCTGACCTTGCTAACACTCACAGGTATGGTCCCTACAACAACAACAAAAACAATTGGGGCAACTGGTAGTTCTAAGTTTTAATAAATAATACAAGATAGAAATGAACTGATTGGGCCCGGAGAGATAGCACAGCGGCATTTGCCTTGCAAGCAGCTGATCCAGGACCAAAGGTGGTTGGTTCGAATCCCGGTGTCCCATATGGTTCCCTGTGCCTGCCAGGAGCTATTTCTGAGCAGATAGCCAGGAGTAACCCCTGAGCACCACGGGGTGTGACCCAAAAAAAAACAAAACAAAACAAAACAAAAACCCAAAAAAACAAAAACAAAAAAAAAAAGAAAAAAAGAAATGAACTGATTATTTCAAATATAAAGAATAAGGGATCAAAGAAATAACTCATTGGACTAAGCACATTCTTTATTACAGGAGTTCAGAGTTAGATCCTTTTACTGGATAAAAATTGAACACAGTTAGTAGCCTCCACATGCAGAACTAAAATTAACCCTGAGCACCAAGAATATGAGTCCCAAACCAAAGGAATAGTATACTATTAAATTATATATCTAACTTTAAGTCTGAAGTGTTTTGCATTTTAATAAACTATATACATTTAATTTCTTTTTTAAAACATTAACTTAGTATTACTTCTCTTTTATAATAATGCATAGCTGCATGCAGAAAATTTTACTATAGAATCAGATTGCCTGAGTCAAGTCTCTGTCTTTGGGCATTATTTTTTTCAGTTTATTTGTACATAATGTGTTCCCTCTTCAAATATATGTTGTAATTACATTTGTTTTTATGATCTTAAGGTTGATAAATAATATATGTACTATAAAATAATTAAATATATGAATATGAATAATACCATATAAAAGCTATGATATATACCTAATAGCATTGAAATTTATTTAGAATTTATTTTCCCTATTTGGCTGATACTTTGTAATCAGTTTTATTAATATATTTTAACATAAAATCTAGTTTTGTTTTTTTGTTTGCGTTTTGTTTTTGTTTCTTTTGTTTTTGTTTTTTGTTTCTTTCTTTCTTTGCCTTGTTATGTTTTTTTCTTTTTTCCTTTTCTTCTCTTAAATTGATATTTATAACCTGTAGATCGACTTCTGCTATTTTTGTTTGTTTGTTTGCTTGTTTTCCTTTCTTCTTATTATTCTTTATCCTTTTATTTTCTATTCTTTCCTTTTATTTCAAATGGAACCACATCACATGAATAATCATTTTTATTTTTCTTTGTCTAAGTCCTTCAAATCTTTAGTTAAGTTGAATCCAAGGTATTTTAATTTATTTGGCACTGATATAAATGGCATTGTATTTTTAATATCCTTTTTTCTCTATCATTATTGGTGTATAACAATGTGTGTATATACACAATGAAATAATATGCAGTTGTCAGGAGAGATAAAGTCATGAAATTTTTCTATACATGGATTAAAATGGAATCTATTATGCTGAGTGAAATAAGTCAGAAGAAGAGAAAGAGACACAGAATAATCTCACTCATCTATGGGTTTTAAGAAAAATAAAAGATATTGTAATAATTCCCAAAGATGAGGGTTGGAACATATGAAGCTCACCACAAAGAGTGTTGAGTGCAGTTAGAGAAATAACTATTCAGAGAACTATCATAACAACATCAGTGAGTGAGGGATGTAGAAAGCCTGTCTTGAATACAGGCAGTGGGTGGAGGAGTGAAGAGTTGGGGGCATTGGTGATGGGAAGTTTGCACAGGTGAAGGGGGTGTTCTTGTTATGACTGAAACCCAACTACAATTATGTTTGTAATGTGGTGTTTACATAAATTATTTAAAATAAAAAATCATGAGCATATTGCATAAGAAAATAAAAATTATGCACATATATTGAGAATTATTATGAAGAAAGAAATTATTTACAATTGGATATATGACACCTGTTTGAATAAAGAAGAGATACAATTAATTCACATATTAAAACTTTAGGTAAATCTTTGCCTTGGCAAATGTTTACTTACATTCTAGTAGTTTACTTTGTTCTTTTTAAATGCTTGTCTTTAAATTTAATAAAATAATAATTCAAATAAAGAAAACAAAGAGCAGATGCTAGAATTAAGCTGTTTTATGTGAAGTGATACTCAAAATTATGTTAGGAAGGATCTCGAGAAGCTCCAGGTATAAAACAACAAACTTATAAAACACAGTTAGGAATAATAGGATAGATGACTATCTTATAATTAAAAGTCATTATTCTAAGTTTTATTACTCTGCATATGGTTCACTGTATTCTGTGTTCTTCAATCACATTAATTTTGATTTCTGTTAATGGGGAAATTATTATCTATAATTTAAGGAGTGTTTTAGGCTATATTTACCCTGAGATGTCTTTCAAAATTCTATTGAGAAAAACATCTATACCATCTCAAACTTCAATTGTATAATGATATACTTCTACTGAACATTTATTATATATTCAATTATATATAAGAATGTACTTTTAATATTAAGTAGATTATGAGTAATAAGTTAGGAACTATAGTCGTTTTTATTGAATTGTCTATATGTAGTACTAAAAATGAGCATTTGCTGAGTTCATGCTGTAATTCTACCACCAAAAACATGGTCATTTATATTAGTTTATATATAATTACTCTAAGCATTGTAGTCACAAAATAAAATTCTTCATGATTAAGTTTGTTACAGAATGAACACAACCCTTCACCAGTGCACTTTTTCAGCTACCCTGTCCCTAGTTTTCCTAGGACATAGACTAATTCATTTTGCCTTTTACAAATTTATATTCAACAAAAATTTTTAGTATTTTTTTTGTAATTCGGAGATGTTCCTAGTAAATAGATTAAAAATTGAATGCAGTGTGAAATTAAGAAATATAAAATAGTATGAAATATCAATAGTATGAAATTGAGAAATATCTAAGTGGCACAATAACATTTTTAGGGCACTGGCTGACCAGAAAAAAGAAGGTACTAATCAGCATTCTGTTCAAATCAGTGACCTTGTCATAGATCCCTGACTTTGTGAAGTTTCTCTTGGTTCTTGTGCTACAGTTAAACAGTTGATATGGAGGAGAAAGTCAAGATCTTTAAAGGCCCTTCTGTTAGAACTAACTGAAAAAAAGCAGATGACATCATTGAATCAGGACCTCACTGGCTTAACTGACCAACTGACGACCAACTGCTCACTTGATGATAGTCGAGCAAGAAGGATGTTTTCTTCTTCCTTCCCTCATCTGAAAGCTGAGAATGAGAGAACATGCCATTAAAATAGAAAATAGACTGAACAAGGCCAATGCCATGGGCCAATTGGCAGAAAATGTCCAAAGGTAAATGTGGGAAACCCAGAGCAAACTAGAACTGGCTAGTTCATATTTATGATGCTACCTAAGGATTTCATATATATTGTTGGCTTTGTGTGTACATGTGTGTATGTGGTTGTATGTTATGAGGGTACATTGAAAGGACTTATATGAAAGATAGGGAGAGTAAGAGAGGCAGTTGCTGAGATGAAGAAGAAATTTGTTGAAGGGTTTGACCAGCTCAAAAAGTATATAACAGATAGCCAGTTGTGTCTATGGTGATTAAATCCAAGATCCCAGGTGGCATGGTAAGTGTCGGGGTTGAAGATCACATACCCATGAGGCAACCTTGAGTCCTAAAATATGCTCTTGGTATCTCAGATGCTCTTGGTTTTTTATCTTAACTTGGGAACATCATTTGCAGAGCTGTGCCCATGTGTGGCATATACTAAGCTTCCTGGTTACTGCTACATTTTACAGAGCTCAACTAAATAAGTTAAATCATTTCATTTCTCCGACTTCTCAGAGAAGCGGATTGTGCACTACTCCATCAAACAAGTTCAGCGTCAGCCTAAGGTAAGTGAGGGAGCAGGTGGTTTCCATAGCTAGGGGCAGAAAGTGGATGGGGATTCCCAGACTCATATCTACATGCTTTCCTGGGCCATAAATTCATTTTCCCACAGGCATGCCAATGGGGACAGTTAATTAAAGGATCCAATTGCCCAAGGTACATATGGAAGTTATATTAAAGGGAGGAAATGTTTACATAGCGATAGGAATGAAAACATTTAATACATTTTACTTTTACAATACAACAAACTGCTTTATATTTTCTACTGTAACTGTTTCAACTGTCAGCCCAAGATACTAAGAGATCGATCAGCTCTAATGTTCCTGCAGATATTTTCTGATCCTTATAAATCATCATATTAAACAGAGAAGGGGTTAAAGTTAAATTATTCCATAAATAAATATCTTAGCATAGTCATCACACAAAAGACACAGTACAGGTATATTGCTATTAATGATTTTCATGGAAGTGGTCTTAGGTTACGATGATCTCACAAAGCTCCTGAACTCAACATGAACTAAACATACTGGCCATCTCAGCTGTTGGTAGGAAATTTTGTGTGCCCTCATGGATTATTTTCCAGGCTTTTAAAACTAGAACCACAGACAAGCTCTAAAGACCTTGATACCTTCTGACCCAGCTACAAGACTAAGTCTTGACAGGTCTCCATTAAGAAGTTGATGAAATGATTCAGTCTTCACCTCCTAGGCAATGGGCCAGAGCACCAGGCCATCAAGCACAATAGTTACTTCTCTAGGGAAATTGTGATAAGGGTGATACCTTCACAGCAGGGATACCAGACCAGATACAATAGAGTGATGCTCATAAAACAAAAGAGCCTTCCAAAGATTATGGGTTTCTCCCATAATCTTGTGTTCCAGTCCAAAGACTTACAGAGGTAGTAGGAGGAGACAGGGAGGGAATTTAACAGGCCTGTGGTTGGACAGTTCTCAGATTCCACCCTCCTGACAGAGGAGACACCTGAAATTTCCAATCCTCTGTGTGTTTTGATATATAGTGTTGATGACTCAGAAACTCTCACTGGAACATTGTCTTTATAAGCTATTCATTCCTTTAAGAGCTAGCATTTCTTAGTTAAATCAAAATCACCGAGAAGGTTACCCCATATTTGTCATTCCTATGAAAGTTCTACTGCTTGTAACCTGGAACATCCCTGCACATAGTCTTTCACATTTCCTTTGCCATGTTTCTGAAGTGCTGGAACTCCTGAGCAGATCCCTCTGCTGGTTTACAGGGCTTTCCCTTACTGTTTGTCCTTCCCACACAGACTGAGCATACATCTGGCCTGTGTGCAGCCAAGGCCAGCACTATGCTCACTCTCAAAGCAGAGACTATAGAGACTCTAGTCAGTTTGCTGCCACAAGTCATCCCAGTGTGGACCCCCCCCTCCACGAGCTTCTCAGAAGTGTATCCTGAGATGACCTTCACCATCCTTCAGGAATGTTTGCATGGGCTGGTTGATAGGTCAGTGTGTCTGGCTGGGATGCTGTATATGTCCTGGCCTGTGATGGAGGACTCTAGGTATCTGAGACTCCTCCATTCATGCTTCTCTCCTGGCTTGACAGATACATCAAGGATCCCAAGAGTCTATGCCACACTCATTTGATTCAGTATTCCCCGGGGCCTTTGTGCATGCTGATGTCTGTGGCACCACAATCAAACTCCTGGCACACTTGATGCAAGTGGAACCCACAGAGCCCAAGTCAGAGTGTGAGAAGCGTGCACTGGGCAGAGACCAATGACAAGACATGATTGGGTTTTCTGTCCTGTCGGGGCTTTTTCCTGCAAAGGCACCTGGGGAACCTTGTCCAGAGTCCTTGACTCATGTAGTTTTGCTATTGCTTCAGTGCCTGCTCATGAGCTACCAATAGTCTCAGACCTGGATGACTGCAATTGAAGACCCCTTGGGAACACCCGAGTTTCAGCCTGTGCAGCTGGACCCCATGTTGCCCTTGCAGGGGTCTCAAACTTGCGGTCCACGTGTTGTTGCGGCCCTCCATACAACATATTTGTGGCCCGCATCCGGTCTTTAAATATGCGATTTTTATTCGGTAAGTGAATAAACGTGAATACTGTGATATTTGAAGGCTGGCTGCGGGCCACAAAATGTTGTATGGAGGGCCGCAACAATTCACGGGCTGGTGGTGCAGCAAGATCTTAGGGCCTCAGTTTACATTGATTTTGATTAAAGTAAATTATATATAAAGAGAGAGAGATTCACCATGTGTTGGATGAGGCCTCCCCTTTCATGGCACCATAGCCCCTTCAGCCCACGGGTTTGATGAAGCATGGTAACAGCGCAGAAATAATTCACAAGCAGTCACTTAAGTTTCATCGGAGTCAGTTTGCTTTGTTCCATGGCTTTTTCTCTGCCATGAGTTTTTCTATTATCTGCTTTCTTTGTCGAGCAACTTCTCTCTTGGCTCCGCTTTCTATGCTATTCCTCCCAGGCAGACTCTTTTATCCTTTATTTATAACAGCTGGTCCATCCCAGGTGTGGGTGGGTCTCATGATCCAGATAGAATTTTACATACTAAGAGGTTAGGGTAACAGGAATTTGGGGCAAGTACACACCAAGGATCCCATACGTTTGTGGCACACTCACTGGTTCAGAATCCCCAGGGCCTTTGTTCAAGCTGTCTGTGGCAGGCATCACAATTAAACTCCTGAAGCACTTGGAGCAACTGGAACTCATATAGCCGGAGTGTGAGAAGCCAGTACTGGGTCTAGAGTAGACCAAGGATGAGGCAGGACTGGTTTTTTTGATCCTCTTTGTAAAGGCACCCTGGGCACCCAAAAAGAGTCCTTGGTTCATGCCATTTTGTTTGCTCTTGTTCCAGTGCCGCCAACAGCCTCAGTGCTCTGTGAAGAGACAATTAAAGACCCCTCGGGAAAACTCTAATTTCAGCATGTGCATCTGGACCCCACGATGCCTCCGAGGCCTTCGGAGGTGCAGCAAGATCTTCAGGCCTTAATTCCCATGGAAAACCAGCAGTGTAGTTGAGACATGCGCAGCATCACCTGCTGTGGAGGATGAAAGCGGCTCCAGCTGCAGAGCCTTCATTTGTCCAGAGTGGACCAGAATCAGGCAGTGAAACTGCACTGAAAACTTCCTGGCCTTCCTTTCCTGGCTGCTGGCCCAACATATAACCTGGATGGATGCAGTGAGAACGGGGCTCCCTAAGGTGCTGCATGGGAGCCCAAAGGAGCCTTGAGTCCTTAGGAATTCATTTGCATCCTACCCCACAACCACCCTACTCCCCAGCTCCCAAGGTGTCCCCGGGGCCAGAGAGATGGGGCTGGACCAGAAATGTGATCACAGAGGCCATCAGAAAGACAGAAAAACCCGTCAGAGAGACACTAATTTGACCGATATTAGAGGGCCTGGGACCCCAAATGCAATCAGATCCCTGCTTCCCATTTATCTGCCAGGAGTCAGGGTAGCCTCAGCTCATAGAATCTGCCTTGTGGCAACATTATTAGTAGGGAGACCAATCATATTGTGTCCTGCTCCCAACTCATGTGTTTCTGAATAGGGCAGACCAGAGGAGACAGAGAGGGTAGGGGCTCCCTGAAGTGGAGGGCATGGACCACCTTCTAGAAACTGAGTCAATAAGAGGTGAGGAGGGGCAATGGAAATACATTTCTCATCACTGTGAGATTCCAGAGGTTCCTGGGTGTGCACCTTCAGGTAGTAGCAAACCCCAGCCACTTACACATGGGGATTTTGAAGCTGCAGTTCCACCCGTGACCCCTGCATGTGACTATACTGGACTGTGGCATCACCTGATGATACTTTCCCTTCCCCCAGGAGCTGTTGGACAGGGTAGTGTCCCAACACTGCCTGGGATCCATCCTCTGTCAAAAGAAAGATAATGACAGGCAGTGGTGGCACTATTTGATAAAGTTACTAACACAGTAATAACCAATCACCTGCCTTGGAGACCTGATGAGCACAGCTCGGGTGTGTGAAGCACTGAATAAGGTGTGTCATGAACCCCAGGGACCCCACTCTGGAGCCTGCATTACATTGTCAAAATGGATGCTCCTGGATTCAACCTTGCGTGGTCCCTGGGCCCTTCCTCTGAGGGCCTCCCTGAATTTGAGCCGATGCTCTCCATTTCCCGCCTTTTTCCTGGGTCAGCAGAACCCTTCCTTCCTGTGTTGCTGTGGCTAGGGATGAGCTCTATGAGCCCCATGGTTTCCTGTCCCATTTTAGAAGGGGTCAGTCATTGAGGGGAAGGACACTAGAGAGCACTCCAGTTCCAACACACAGTCCCTCTTTTCAGGAGTGCAAGAAATGATTGCTCTTTATTGCACACAACCACCGGTGCTTTCATGAGTACCTCTGTCTTCTGACTGCTAGAAACTTGGGATCAAGTTTCCAGGTGGGTTGATCTCTACTAAGAGTGTCCAAAGAGAGAGATTGGCTGTGTTTGCTGCTGGTCTTTTAGTCAGCTGGGCCCAACCCTACCCCAACAGCAGACCCTTGATTCAGGGACTGAAGTGGAGGGCATTTCCCTCAATGTCACATCCTAGAGTGAAAAGGACGGTTTCCAACATTTACTTCATAGCTGTGGCACTCCAGCCCACTGATCACCAGTGCTGAAGAGAAGCTATTTCATCCAAGGGAACAGACACTGAGAAGCACAGACAAACCCTCCCCAGTTCCAGGAATCTCAGTGCTGTGGCCCCAAAGCAAATCCTTCTCCAGACAACTGAATCTCTGGCTATTGTTTAGAAGGGTTTTATTGGGGTGGGGGGGCGCAGGGACATCGGTGATGTTCAGGCGTTACTTTTGGCTATGCACCCAGAAATCACTCCTGGCTTGGGGGGGGGGCATATGGGATACTGTGGGATCGAACCTCAGTCCGTCATGGGTCAGCCACGTGCAAGGCAAACACCCTACCACTGAGCCATCGCTCCTGCCCCTTGTTCAGAAGATTTTGCACTGCAGTATTCCCAATTGTTCTATCACCTTTGCCCTTTCCACAGGATAACATTTGGAAGTGATCTCTGTTTCACAGGATGACACAAACCAAGAGGCTGACTCTAGGTAGAGTAGAAGCAGGGAAGCTTGGAGGCGAGGTCATAGGGACTAGGGAAAGCTTGTATCATGTAGCATCTTTTCTTTGAAAAACGTGATCAAAAGTTTCACAGAAAAATTCAACTACTCAGAAGATAGCGTGTTTTGGAGATGGGTTATGGGGGGTGGGGGGACTCTTGCACAGCCATAGAGCTGAGGTTGGTATTAGTCATGTGGAAGCCACTGTCCCAGGAGGTGTTGGGGAGCTGTGATGTACAGGGGGTCATGGGCTTCCATGAGAAAAAGAAGGAATTGGGGACACATGTTTGAAGACTATTTGGATTCAATGACTGTCCTCTACTTGCAGAAACACAACTCTATATTTGCAGCATTGATAAGTAAATCCAGGAGAAAACAATACAAGTGGCAGAAGAAGGTTCGAGGTCCTGCCTGGTTTGGAGACAGGAGACCTCCTGGAAACCTGAAAACATGGCTGTCTCCTGTGGACACTGTGCCTGAAGCCTGCATGATGTGAGTGAGGGGAAGGTGGGGGGTGTCACATCATGCATTTGAGAGGAGCCACACGATCAATTCCCTGTGACTTGGCAGTTGTTGAGATTGGACAGTTCATGGAGGGAAATGAGGAAATTTTGTGATAACTTCTGAGGCTTTGATTATGTCATGAAAAAGAATCATTTAGTTGGCCAGAACAATGCAGAAGAGAGAGGTGTTTGGGGGAACATTTCAGGTGATACCCAAAGACAATTTCCTAGTAGCAATCCAATTTTCACAGGGTGTCTTCCTTCTAATGAATCCCTTCCTTTCCTCATTGCCAAACCTGCATCAAACCATGAATCTGGAGGTAAGTGGGTCTGGGCAGGGAGAAAAGGGTGAAGATTGTGTGTGTTTGGGGGAAGGGTTTCACAGATCTATGCCCAAGATCCCTAAACTCTCAATATCTGCTCACTTCCTTTCAGAGGCACAGCTGACTGTGAGCTAGAGGTCCTCCAAGTATTAGGGAGGAATGAGCAGACACTCCGCATGCCTGTCTATACCTCTTCCTAGGTGTCAGGATCCATAGTGGCTTGAGTTTCTGTGATGTCCACTCAAACTGGCTGTCCTGTGTGCCCTAGTCAGGAGCAGGAAGGCAGGAAATCATATCTGTGGGTTCAGGTTCCCTAATGGTAAAATCTCAGTCTCCCAGTTTATCCCAGAGACATTGGGACAAAGTTTGGTCTTTCTTGGAGCCTGTTTTCATTCAGATTGTCTCACCTGACATCTCATGGTAGTGCACAAAGAAGAGTGGAGGGGCTAGGAGCTCAGACTAGGACCTCTTAGACCTCCTGCCCTTTCCCTCTCTTCCAGGAAAATGGCATCAATGAGGATAAAAAGCACTTGCTAAGTCGTTGTGGAAGGAAGGAGAAATCAGGCATATTACCTTTGCCTGGACCACTATTTTGGACTTTTCCTGCTCTGGGCTTACCTGTGCCTATAACAGAGCAGTGGCAAAGACATCCAGTAGGCACACGGGACAGAATGTATCAAGAAAATTCTCCTGGATGAAAAATTATTTTCTCCTCACCCAGATTGGTAGGCTTATTGTGTGTGAAAATTCCCAGTGCCACACCCCAGTTCCTCGGGAGATTTCTGTTGCAACACACACACGCACACCACCACCCCCCTCGCACACACACACACACACCCTATGTCCTCATCTTCCCCCTGAATCCAGGAGAACAGAATTTTGAGGCACATTATGCTGCTTCAGAGAGCAGCTGAGAATTATAACCTCGAGCGTGTGGAGCTATTGGAACTTGATTTCACAATCTGGAGAAGCTGCATGAGAAGGACTAGTGAAAATAGGCCCCATCTGACCAAGGGCAAGAATGTACTCTTTCTGGGCCAGTCCATAGCTTTCTCCATGGCTCCCTACACTATCCCAATATGATAGTCTTTGATGACCAGGAAGGCAGATTCCAGGTGCTGGGCAGACATCAACAAGGCCACCAAGACTGTGACTAACAGATGTCTGTCTGTCCTTCTGTCCTGCATCTATGCCCTTTAATGACTTCTGGAGCCCAGGCTCTTACCACCTGAGAACTATTGATATTATTTGCAAGTGTCCTTTAAAGGAAAATGTTGATATATAAGGACATATAAATTTGTATATGGAAGTTTTGTAGGCCTTGGGCGATAGCACATATGCTGGAACATGTTTGCATGTGGGAGACCAGGTTGCAGTCTAGGAACACATGGTTTCCTAAGTACAGAGCATTGTGTCAGGTGTAGCTCCTGAATACAAAGTTTAGTATGACCCAATAAAGAAAATTTTTCCACCTGAAGTCTTTATTGTATAAGCGACATTTTTACTAACCAGAGGTGAGTTTAGTATGATATCAATGAATTTTAGCTACATTGTGAAATACTGAAAGTGTTTGTATTAGGTATATGATATAATGGTTTGATACTGTACTAGTATAATTGTCACTACCAAGTCAGTTTATGATCATTAACTCACCAAGCCATTTTTAGTAGAATAATTAAACTCTACTCTCCAGGCAAACTTTACATGGCTTTGCTTTAGCTAACTACATTGCTGCAAATTTGATTTACACAACTTTTTTATTTATCACCCCCAATCTTACCCTAATAATCAGCTCGTCTTCCCCCTTCTCTTTTCCCAGTTCAGGTAAACTTTCATTAGTTCTCAGCTTTTCTGAGTGCTAATGTTTAAGCTGCTACTAAGTGAGATAATTGACTATTTGTCTATTTTTATGAATATATGTTTTCTAAATAATCTATCTTGTAAAATGATAATATGTACTTTTTTTTTTAATTCTGTGGCTTTTTCTCTGTTTCCCCTTTTTTTGCCATCTTTGTGACTATAACCTGTGATTACACACATGTGTGGTTGTGGGGCTCACATATCTGATTGAGTTGCTGCCAAAGAACTCTGGTTTGGTTTAGGTACTCACTTAGCCTGTAAAGGTTATCATTGGTGCTTTCTCACTTTGGGTGCTCATGCATTTTTCCTGGAGTACTCTTGAGTTTTGGGGTGCTCATATTGTGTAAGCCAGTATTGCACTTCTGAATATGTTGCTCACTCACTCTTTGTAGACAGTTGGGTTGAAAGTCATGCAGCCTAGCTTTAGTTTTGGTGGTCTCACAGAGAAGGGTGTGGTACTGAAGGAATCCTATAAGATGAGGAGATAATGAGGATCTCGGACAGTACAACTATCTGGATGCTCCATGATGCTAATCAACAGTGTGTTAGGAATTGTCTGTATATACATATGTGTGTATGTATATATGTATACACTTTAATATTATGACAACATACTGACTGAGAATACAGAAAATCCTTCCCTAGGTTTTAATTTCTTTAATATTTGTCCTCAAATTTCAATTATGTGATTCTTTCCCTTCCCTCATTACTTTAAATATTTAATTTGGTATATGAAAGAAACCCAGGTGTGCTCTGCTCATTATTTATTGCATAGATGTCATTGTAAATCAGAAAGACGTGTTCCTAAAAGTATTCAAGGGCTGATATAATGATGCTGAAAAATAAAATTAGTTCACTATTAAGCAACACATAAACATCACATAACTATACAACGATTTAAAGATTAATCCTAATGAAATTCAAAACTTAGAGTAAAATAGAAGTAAAATTCCTTGACATGGATATATTATATTTTGTTTTGGACATCAACACATAACCCACAAATGCAAAACCCTACAAATGAGATTATGTAGAAAGACATAAAATAATCAACACAGGGGGCCGGGCGGTGGCGCTGGAGGTAAGATGCCTGCTTTGCCTGAGCTGATTCCCCAGATGGTCCCCCAAGCCAGGGGCGACTTCTGAGCGAATAGCCAGGAGTAACCCCTGAGTGTCACCGGTTGTGGCCCAAAAACAAAACAAAACAAAAAATAATAATAATAATCAACACAAACTTAAGAACATTTATGGAATAAAATGATAAGAGTTGAAGTTTGTATTTTCAATTAGAACAAAACATTAGGTGTTCCTACAATTCAGTAACAAACAACAGAATAAAAATTGTGAATAAAACATGGAAAAATGAATTGGGTATAGATTTGTCTAAATAACATCAGTGTACTAGAAGCAGATGAAAAGACTTTTAATATCAATGATCAGTAAGGGGAAATAAATTACCACAACATAGAGGTTTTATCTCCCACCTGTTGAAATTCATTTAATAAAAATCCCAGTGTGGATAAAGGCATGGAAAAGAGAACCCTGAGAGAGAATGGTGGGGGATGCTAATGGGTTAAACCACTATGAAAGAACTATGGAGGTGGCTCATAAAACAAAATAGTTCTACTGATGGACAGAAATAAAATTCCTATAAATATACAGAAGAAAAAAGATACTGAAAATAAATCATACATAAGATGTCTACATTTTCTAAATATTCTATATATGTTACATATATAGTATATATGTGTAAATATAAATATAGTATACTGAAGGTAATGAAACTGGGGGAATGGTTTTGGGAAATATACACTGGTTAAGGCAATGGTATTGGGTATTATATGACTGAAACTAAACTATCAACTTTTTAACCATATCCTATGATGATTTAGTAAAAACCTAAAACATTTTTATTACAAATGAGGTTGAAATGATTATACTAATTTGGCTTGATTTTTCTGTTGCATTCTGATAGTCCCTTTAATAGAGCTAGCTATAAATTTATAAAATTTGTGAAGACTCAATAACAATATTTAATCATTGAGATTGTGCTTGCATTTTAAAATAAAATTTATTTCAAAAATATTTTCTATTACTAAGTTCTTTACATGTGTTTGGGATGAACAAATATGCCATCTTTGGAATTCAGTATGGAGTTACTTTTCTTTTGTCGAGATTTGAGCCATACCCAGTGGCACTCAGGGGTTACTCCTGGCTCAGTGCTCAGAAATTGCTCCTGGCAGGACCATATAGAATAATGGGGATCAAACCTGGGCTGCATGCAATACGAACTCTCTACTGTTGTACTATTACTCTTCAGTAATTTTTTTCACAGCACAGAAAAGTGTATTATTGAAGAGAAGTCACTTTATTATGGACATATAAATAGATTAAGTGAAACTGGTTTCTATCTTGAATAGCCCTGACCTTTGCTTAGAGGCAGTTAATCACTCAATTCCTAGATTTAATTTCTACAAATTTATGCCATAGTTTAGGAATAATAAGACTCATAAATAAATAAGTAAATAAACTCCAATGTGTGGTTCTTAGAGTCTGAGTCTCCCTCCTACAAATTATTAAGTCAATTATTTGGTGAGAAGTCTTCTATTTAGTGACAATATATTCTGTAAAGTCAAACTAATGAAACTTCTAGGATTAAAAGTAGTAGAAAACAGAATATTGCCAAAAGGGGCTGATTTTAGCAAGGAGAAAATAACTAACATGTGCATTTGTTGAAGACTACATAGAGAACCTCTTTTGTGGTTTCACAGAAAAAGGTGGCAACCCAACCTCAGCATGATAGCAATTATGTATAAAGAATAATGCATTCTCAACTTCAGTGTGATAGTGTTTATATTTTTAGGTACAGTGTGATTTTTAACTTTGTGGGGTTGGTAATTAAAATTAAGGTGGGTGCATGAATAATTCATGATAATGAAAATGGCTTCTATAAAAAATTATACTAGTCAGGTATTTAAGAAGTAAAAATTTTGTTCTTTTCTGTCAATGATTCATTACCACCAGTGGAAAGTGTTAGAGAATATACTTTTTAATCAAAAGTTAATATGTCTCCTAGAACATTTCAGTGGAGTTGGAATTCATTGAATCCATTTACTCCTAGGGGCTCCCAATGGGGACATTTTGATTGAGGCACAAATCAAAATTAATTTTATTTATTAACATTAAGAGGAATTTTGGGGCTACTAGTGGTTATTTCAGTGTCTCCATTCATTTTAACTCAGGGTAACCTATTTTTCCATAACATTAAAGAACCTTTATTTTTAAATCTTTAATGTGTTGATTTAACCATTTAGGGCAGTGGTTTTTCCTTGTTGATCTATGAAGATCTACAGGTATAAAAAGATGAAAAACCATTGATTTAAGGTGGCAAGAACAGACAACTTTAAGGCAATGCCTGCTATGGAAGATCACATTTGGAGCAACAGCTATGACCTCTGGCATCATTCTGTGAGACTACGTTGTGAAATAGAGTGCTGCTAAGTTAACCTGCGATTCCTTACCTATTTGTCAGATTTACCTCCAAAAACTCAGTACCTCATTACAGTTTATATTGGAGTAGGGTAGAAATCTCTCTAAAAGAAACAAAGCTTACATCCTGCCACATAAAATGTTAATAAAAATAGCTTATTCAGTGTCTTTGTACCACATTATACAACTAATCCTTCTAAGCATAGTTTAGTGTCTAAAATCCTTCTGAATTAGGCTTTTGTTCATAATTTTCCATGGTTGGTTGATATGGGATCTGGGAAGTAGATTCCTCTTATTTATGAATTCTTCTGTGATTTGTTGATTAATTTCTGATTCTTTAGCTACAAAAACCAATATATAATATCCCAACAAAAAAGCAAAAACTCAAGAATATTTTTGCTCATATATCAAATATCATCCCTTAAAAGACACTAAGCCTACTTATAAAAATGAGGCTATAATAACAACACTCTTGCTGTATGTTTAATTTAATTTTATGGATCATTAATAAAAGGAGTCCTCATAAGGCAGCAGATATATTAAGTTACCTTATACGTTTTTACTAAAATAAGAATGAATTTAGAATCAGAAGACATAGCCAAAGTTTGTCATTTGTATTGATCCTTTCAACAACTGTTTGTGGTCATGGAGAGATAAAATTCCCATAACTAGGCAGTAAAGTGTTATAAAAAGAAAAATGAATTTTAAATTAAGGGATCAAATTCCCTGATATTTGACCAGAAATCCTTACTACTTACACTGATTAATTGTTCTAGTTTTATTCAGCTTATCTGAATTATAGCATTAGATAACAAATTGGCTATGGAGAATAGTTAAATAAATGTGCATATTTTCTCATGTAAAATGGATTCTGTTATTAAATTATTTGCATGCCAGTTATTGAGAAACAGATCACATTTTCCCACCAAAAATACCTCAAATTATTATTTTTGATCTAGAATTCGCATCATCGCATAATTGCAGTATATGAGACTAATAAACCATTTACAGGCTTATTAGTCAACTTGACCCAAAAATTAGTTCAGAAAATATTGGAAGAGTAACTGTTCAAAGCAAAGGTCTAGGATGTAGATGGTGGAATAGAAGTAGGAGTATGTTTAAGACATTTGCATTATGTATCCAAGTGATAACAAGACAAATGCCTGTCAGACTCTATTCAGTCAAGATTATGGGAATGATCCAATGGTTTGGCAAATATTTCTCCTTTACATGGCAGGGCAGTTCTTCTTGACTCCTTAGCTCTGGTTAGAGTCCAATGAAATATTAATTCATGGGATGCAAACAGAGACTTGGAATGTGCTTGGAAATTGAATTCACTATCATTTTCTTATGACAGGAAATGACCCAATTAGTTTTTGGTTTAAAGAGTGACACATTGGCACAGATTGAGATAAAAGCCAAGCCTCATTAAAATCAGCTTGGATAAGTCCAACTGTAATTGATGCTACATATACAGGTGAGAGATAGAGAATTGAATATCTTTTATAAAGTGACTTCATACTCCAATGTTGGGGATTTGGTGTTATTGTGCCAATAGAATAAGTGAGGGTCTCTTTAAATAAACAAGTAACTTGATTTTGCAATGCAAAACAGAGAATAGACTGAGCCTGTATCAGAGGATTCAAAGTAAGTGGCATTAACAAGAAAATGATCATGACCGTGGACACAGCCATAATCAGGACAAACGGAAATGTTTCTAATCTTGCTTAATTCATACCGAAAAAAAACCCAGAAACTCATCTTTAAAATCGCATCTTTAAAATGTCCATATATGTATATGTATACACGTGTATATATATTCCATATATGTATAAGTATAAAATTTGAACCCTGCATTTTCCACTCAAATCATTTTATCCTACTCTTTATTGAAGTTGACCTTTACTCCCAGAGGATTATAGGAGCAAATTCTGTATTTGTGTGTAAATAATTGTGCTTCTGGATAGAATATAATGGGCAGAAAAGACAGTTTTTGGTCACTGATCTAGGTCACTCTGTTTTCTTTTGATGTAATTCTCCTAGAAGTATTCTTGCCTTGCCTTTATTATTTTCAATTAGGTAAATGCTCTTGGAGAATAAATTAAATCTTTCCTTTACTAGTATAAATGACATAATTTTCTTATGTATTATAAGAAGGTAAAAATGTTTCTGTTTCTATTGGAGAGAAAGATAGAATAAGGAGAGAAAAGAAAAGAAAGCATGTTCAAAAAAGAGAGGGCTGTTTTGCATCAAAGGGAAGGTACTAAGCAGAGAACAGAGAATTTGGGAAGATATGGAATTCTGGTGCTCACTGGAGAACAAGAGGAAAGAGGAGCAAGAACAGATGATAATCTGTGTAGACTAATGCATAGGCAGAGGCAGTGATGGCAGAGCACGAGGAGAGTTGGTAGTGGAAAGAGATACACGTGATCAAAATTAAAGTGAAATAAGCTCAGTAGATCATACTCTAAATTATATTTCTCCCTGTTTCGTTCAAGTTGCAGTGCACTGCGTGGTTTTATATTTGTATAACAGCATAGTATTCCATTATATATATTTCATGGTATATATATATATATCATGAAATCTTATTCCCTTCATCCAGGTGAGCTTAGTCAAAGCAACAATATGGGGCTGGAGAGAGAGCATGTAGCATGGAGGTAGGGTGTTTGTCTTGCATGCAAAAGGATGGTGTTTCCAATCCTGGCATCCCATATTGGTACCCCGTGCCTGCCAGGGGTGATTTCTGAGTGTAGAGTCAGGAATAACCCCTGAGTGTTGCCGGGTCTGAACTCCCCCCCACCAAAAAAAAAGCAGTAAAATAGATTTGAAAGAATCAAAGGATGGAAAAGCCTTGACACTGGACTTTAGAAATGAGAATGTCAAATAACTTTGGGGCTTTTCCTGTTGTGGAAGGAATGATGAGGCAGATAGCAAATAACATAAACTAATCTTGGACAATTTGAAGTGACAAGTGAGTTAGCTGTGCACACACAAACAAACCATACGTATGTACATTATTATAAGCATGTGACAAAATCCATACTAATTAAAGTAAAAATTAAAATAAGTTTGCTAAGGGAGTTGGGTAGAGTGGGAAAGAAGGGGACCTTGAGATCTTGAGGAATGCTGACACTAATGGTGGGTGTAGTATTGGCACTTAATATGCTTGAAACTCAATTATAAAAAATGTTGTAAATTACATTTCATAAAGAAAATTTGGGGGACAAATGCAGGCTATGATCTTTATGGTTTGAAGTTTATCATTTATCCAATATTCAATACCCTTTTGTTTATAGAGAGAAATGAAATTGGATTTTATTATCCTTGTCTTTGATCCCTGGCACTCTGCCCATCTCCACTCAATGTACACCAATACCATTGGGTGTGGCCTTCAACAACTTTGCTATTAAAAAAATCTCAAATTTTAGCATAAGAAGGAGATAGTGGTGGGAGAACCTTAGGACAGAGCAATGCTAAAAATTGTTTTAATCATGGAAGTGAGACATGCTATTCTAGGTCTCTAGTAGAGGATATGGTAAAAACTATACTTATCCCAATATTAATATTCTGGTCCACATTCTTTTTATGACTAATTGCTAAGTGGGATGAGGAAGAATAAATAGGCCAATATAAACAAGACTAAAGTTAATTATATTAAGTTTATAATCAAAATTTCACAATTGATATTTGAATGTATCTTTGCAATCCTGGTTCCACTAACTCTTATTTAAGTCTAAAATTATTTTTAAATAAAACACTAGAAATTGATTGATGACAGATGGAACTACAGTTACTCAAATGTAGTTCATTCTTCTTCACAAGATCAAAAAGATGTTTTGTCTGAAAACCAAGTTTTGCCTTTTTGCCTTCTTTTTGAAAATAGAATGTGTGGATTTGATATGATATGATAGTTTGCTCATGAAGGTCTGGGAGTGCTTGTAAATGTTTGCAGATAAATATTTGGTAATTGAATTTCCAAACAACATAAAATAACTTAGAAAACCAGACCAATAAAAATTATATTTTCAAAAATCAGGGAGATATCAATTCCTGTTACTGATTTTTATCTAAATGTATCTGAAAGAAAAAAAATCTAGCTTTCATCTTAAACTATTTTCAGTACTGAGATCATTTATTGTGAAAAGGTATATCATCATTCACCAATAAGTAGCCACATAGACTATATATCAGAAGAAAAAAGACTACATCCTACTGAGTGTAGTTCTGAGAATGTTTTATTCTTGCATTGTTAATCATATGCAAATATGTATTAGAACTGTTTATAAATTCATCTTCATAATGTCTTTTTAGCTTGTTAAAGTGAAGTTTAAGAAGCTCCTGGAGGAGTAATAGGCTGCATATAATGGACTAGGGAGTGAAAAGTTTGGTTCTATATGCTTAATTAGTTTCTAATTTCTCCATAATCTCATCATGAGTCTATAACAGAAAATAATATTGACCATACATATGGTGCAAGTGGGTGCTGGCATTTAGATCATTCTCAAGGGGACTCACTAAATTATTTACTAAGCCTAATTGTACTACTAATTCAAATTAAACTTCATCTTCAGTGTAATTTAAATTTGATGAGTAAATAGTACTCTATGAACCTCATAGGCTTATAATTCACCTAATGTGATGGTGTCTTCCTGATAGACTTTGAATAAACAATCAGACCACCTGATGCATTCCATTAAAAAAAAATAAAGGTTTATATTCTTAATCAGAAAAGAGAAGAAAATAACCCTTTACTCAGAGTGAAACAGAGGCAAAGCAAGTAAACAACAGTGATAACAAAACCTAGAATTTTACAGGTAAATTCTAGGCAGAGTTGTGGTTTTCTTGTAAGCTACTCACATCCACACACAAATATATATATATATATATATACATGTACATATATATATATTTTTTTGGAGGAGAGACAAAGATATCTGGCAGCACTCCTGTTAATCCTGGATCTGTGCTTAGAAATCACTCCTGGCAGGCTTGAGGAACCATATGGGATGCCAGGGATCTAAACTGGGTAGGCTGCTTGCAAGGCAAATTTCCTACTTGTGTTATTGGTCCAATTCCACAAAAATATTTTTTTGGACTATGCCATGTGTAGCTGGGAATATGTAACATGCTTTTATAATATGACAATTATATAAAAAGTTATTTTTAAGTTATTTTTAAGCTATAAAATGCTACTCATTTTATTCATTAAATACTGAATATATTTTATTTTTCCTTAAACATTTTTAGTAAATTGTTTTATTTAAAGATAATGTATTATATATTTGCTCTAGTTGGTCATCATGCATTTGTAAAACAGTGAAGAAAAAATAAAGAAGAAATGAAAAGAATATCACAGCAAGAAAATTTGTGAAAATTATTTTATATTGCAATACGATCATAACTCATTGGCAGACGATACAGATGATAAGTTCTTGTTGCTAGTTGAACATTCTTTTACTGCTTCTTTTGTTTATGAACATTTGGTAGCTTTATATACATATTGATGTCTACATTGGTGTTTTCCTACAGGGATGACAATAATTAAAAAAATGGAGATGTACAGCCGTGAATGCAGCCTTTGCTTTCAATTTTAAGAGCTCAATTTGCAATTAATGAAAGAATAATCAAGTCCATAAAAAGGCATATTAATTTTAGATACATTTGTTAATAAGAATTTGTTTGAGAAACAATACCTGGAAAGAATTAGGGATAGTTGGTGTTATTACTGTTGCCCGTGTATAGCAGAACTCTTTATAGACTATATAAAATCCTTATGTACAATTTCCATAATAATTTTAAGCTGTAAATATTCTGAGGCCTAAGCAATACAATGATATTTATTTCCTGTTTTGACATGAGTGTGGCATTGGTACAGAATACATGGTGATATAAAACCATATCCAATTGAAAAATCAGGGAAAACATTGATAATTGTGTTTATCTGACTATCATTTTTTTGGAAAATGACTTAAACAAGTCCTCTATATAAAGAAAATTTACAATATATGTCAACAGTCTTAATATGCTGACCCTTCAGCAGACCCTTTGGTTGGACTACTGCCAGGTAAAAAGTTATTATAGTCAAAATTCATTGCTTGTTCTGGAAACAGACTTGAATTTTTTTCTGCTGATCCAGATGGCCCAAAATAACCACTTCAAATAAGAAATAATGACTGGGTGGTCTGAATTATCCAAGAAATGAGACTTAAAATGTTGGTACCCGAAAATCTATGTCTTTAGCAGACAGTAGAAATTAGCTTGTTTCACACACCTGGAAGGATAAAGAAAGCCATGATGAGATATAAAATCATCTCCTGTGAGACTTCTTCTGTCTGTAAAATGCTGATCTTCGTTAGTTGATCAAAGTTCAATGCAATTAATCCCATTAAACCCTCAAGCAGCTTATGAGTTGGCATAAATTCTGCCTATTAATTTATGAGTGTAGTTTCTACAATGAAAGATAAGTATACTTCTTTTTAAATTGTTAATCAAATTATTAACATACTTAATATTTTAAAATTAGCATGGTCAAAAAGTGTTTTATATGAAATAATAATTTATGGCCTATTTGAAATTTTATATACATCAAAGAGAGCAAGAAATGAATTTGCTCTTCTGCATTTAAGAAGATAAACTTATGGGGGGGGGGAGATAGCACAGCGGGGTAGAGCATTCGCCTTGTTTCTGCCTACCCAGGACGAACCTGGGTTCAATTCCAGGCATCCCATATGGTCCCTTAAGCGTGCCAGGAGCGATTTCTGAGCACAGAGCAAGGAGGAACTCTTGAGCTCCAAAAACTATGGTCCAAAACCACCCCCGCTAAAAATAGACTTCAGTCCAGTGAGGTAGTACAATATGTAAAGCATGTGCTTTGCAATTCATCTCATCCAGTTTGATCCCTGCCACTGCATATGAGTCTATCAGAAGTGATTCCTGAGTACTTTGGGGTATGGCCCAAAATCCAAAAAAATTTTTAGAGGCTATACAAATTTATTCATATTTTATATGATTTGTTAATACTATTAACAAATAATTATATCTATACTGGTCATACATTTTGTATGTATGTATATGTATACTGGTCATACATTTTGTGAGTAAATCTAATTCATTAATACTCCAAAAAATACAATATTGGTAAAGTTGCATAGATACTGTTCATGTACAAAGTAGTAAAGGTCATTCCATTCATTCTTCATTCTGTGAAGCATAGTTTGTTAAGTATGCACTATAAATTCAGAATATGAAACTCAGTAGCATAATTCAAAGGATGATAAAAAATGATTCCCTGAGATAATTATGTAACCCATTTAAAGAACAAGCCACTATAGTGCTAACAACAGACAGCAGAGCAAAGCATATTTTAATGATCCTTACTTTTTTATATTCTGTTTTCATCTTTATTGAGGACTTTGGTTTAAGATGCAATTAATGATAGTTTTATGCACTTCATTCCAACCCCAAATCCACTACTGGAGTAATTGCTTCCATCCATCAAGGTCCCAGTTCCCACTCCTATCCCTCTGCCAACTCAATTATGTAGACCTCTTCTTTATTTCCATGGCTGGTGACTATTTTTTCTATTACTGTGTGTCTTTAAATACCACGTATGAGAGAGATTATTCTGTATCTGTCCCTCTACTGACTTACTTCACTCAAAATGCTAACTTATAGATCCATTCATGTCACAGAAAATTGTATAGATTTCGCCTTCTCTTAACATACAAGGCATTCTATGTGCATAAACAAACACTACAACTTCTTTAAGTCTAAAGTTGCTTTAAAATGGGTTAGTAAACACATGCAATTTTATTGCCATCTTGCATTATTTTCTATCTAACTTTGCAACTCAGTGCTTCATTGCATATCTATTCAATAGAATATGTGCCTCTCTCTATGTTATCCTTGCAAGAAGAAAAAATTATATATAAAGAGAAGAAGAGCCTCAGAATTGTTGGTTGTTTTATTGTGTGCCTGAGTCTGTCTTCCATTTTAAGGACTGGGGACCTTAATTATCTAGTTCTTTGAGTACATGGGTCCTGTCAAATTAAAAAAAATGTCAAATGAAACTTTAAAAAAGTAGAAAATATATTATTTTAATAGGAATAAGAGATGAACATGCATTGTTTCTTCCCATGTGTTTTCATGAAACCAAGTAGAAAAATTTGTTTGGAGAAACTGCATTATTTTTTTATGCCTAAATTTAGCTTAAAGGTTGAGAATCAAGAAGAAAATCAAGCATTACTTCCTTCTTGCTACAAACAAAAGGAAATAAACCTCATAGCCAGGACAGCAGGAACCTGGCTTCGTCAATGTGCAATCAAAGCTACTCTGTAGATCAGTCAGCAATGGCTCTCAAGTGGTAAGCTGGGAGCATGCCACCTCCATGAGGCTTTCAATCCTAGTTAGCAAATACCCCCTTCGAGGATGAAATCTGTCTCCTATGAGTAACCATCAGGAACATAAGGCTGTTAAACCCAAACGAAGGCATAGATTTTTTTTTAATCCAAATCCCATTACAATTTGGGCATGCTTTAGAAACAATTATTTTTTGAACTTTACCTATCTTTTAACCTAATACACAAAAAGTAGAGTTCTGTACCACATGTGTTCTGACATACGAGTGCCAATAGAAAAATCTATTGTAGTTTACTGATCATATCTTTTCAAAGATAAATGGTTATAGTAGTGATAGACATTTAGAATTAGCCTTTCTGAGCTATTTAGAAGTCCCCAAGTAAGACTTCCAGCAAAAAGAAAGAAAAGAAAAGAAAAGAAATGACAAATTAGATGAACGAAAAATCTCAGAATGTTTCAACATAAGAAGTTTGACATTGCTTTTGGCTTTGCTCCTTCAGAATTTCCTTTGTACATGGGGTTTCATGTACTACATTTTCTTCTTGGATTTTCATAAAACTTAATTTAAATAAATTTAAAGAAAATTAGACCTAACCTAGATAAGCATTGTTGTAAAAGATATTCAGCAAATATGACTCTGAATTTTTAGGAGAATATTATTTTAGTGGTAATATTAATGTTGATCAGATGGAAAAATTAGAGGATATTTTGAGTAATTTCAAATTCTGTAACAGAAGCAGAGGGTCAGTGTATATCAAAACTAAAATAGCTTTTTCTTCCCTGTCAGCACAGTAAAATTAGATTGTAACAGTCAAAGAATTTATAAACACACTCTTGAAAAGTACATGCAATTTTAAGAAAAATAGTAGAATACTAGATCTAAGAAAAAAACATTTATTTTATAATTTATATTATAGGAGAATCTAAAAAGTTGATCTTCATTTTTCGTTTATTTGTTTTACCTTTCCCTTTATGTGATGGAGTTGAAAAGGATGAAAGGCAAGCTTTTGTGTTTACAACTAGAGTATAAAAGCAGCTCAGTATGAGAAAAGGACATTCCACAAACGACTGTCAGAAATGTTCTCAGTCAGAATTCCAGAAATAGCAAGATGTTAAATAGATAATTAAAACATCTTCAAGGTTTATACCATAGGGACTTAGAGTTTTAATCATGTAGTATCTGTTCATCAGAAAGTTTTGCTTTTATCTTAATCAGATTTTGATGCTGACTTTGGAAGAAGTAAGAGAAAGTTCTGTGCTTCAAAATTCTTGGGTTTGATAGGCACTGATTTTAGCATGTTAAATTCAAAATAGCAATCATTTTATAAAATGACTGCAGAAACCTGCAGCAGTATTTTTGTCTTGCAAAATCATAATGGGCATTGCCGTTACTGATAAAATTAGAAAACTGTCATAACTTCTGTGTCGTCTTAGCATAGAAATTGTATTATTCACTGTTACAAATTTTAATTTTCAGGTAATAGGCATAGATTGCTATAACTAATGAGTACTTGTTTCATTTCAGATTTTCTAATGTATTGTAAATATGAAAGCATAACTTTTACACCATAACTTTTACTCTCCTTGTTTATTAAAGAAGTATTTAAATATTTTTGCCCTAAATATATCTATGACTTAAAAGTTTGCCCAATCTTGCCTCTTGAAATATATGTATTTTCCTCCATATTTTACTCTTCTACATCCATTAAAAAGGTATCACACGTATACTCAATAGTTGTGGACATAAATGTCTGAAAAATAATTTTTGACATACTATTATTTCACAGAAAATATATTTTTAAAAGTTTGGTTTAATAGCTAATAGTTAAAATAATAATGACCTTTTAAATGATTTTAATAAAACATGTAGATATGCTATGACTATTGTAACTCTCAATATCTTAAAATAAATACAAAAGAGAATAAATACAAAAATTTCTCCAAGTTACAGTGAATGACTGTTGTAAACAATATCTAAATATTTATTTGTATTCTTGCTAATTAAAGAGATTAAAATAATTGCAGCATAAATATTTTCATTTTCTATAACATTTAAAAATGAACTCTTAAGAAATAGGCTCTTTTTATTTGTTGCATTGGATGATAAAATGTAAGGATATATATGGATATTTTAAAAGTATGTTTACAATGAATATTAATAACAAAACTGAATGTTGGATAATCTTTAGTGTAATTGCTGAAAATACAGGTGAAGAAAATACTAATATATACATATTACATAATAATTGGTAGCAAAGCAAATTACCTTTCTGTTAGAAGGATAATATATAGAATAATATTTATCAAAAAAAGATAATATAATTGGAAACAGAAAAAACATAAAAAACAGAAAAATATAATTTCTAAGACAGTAATATAGGGTCAAATATAAAACTTTTTAAAATGCATTTTATCATATAGAAGTAAATTTGTATGAGGCATATAACTAAAGCATATTAAATATATAGTATTTAAAATATAGTACAGATAAAATGGAGCCTCTAATACATTAGTTTTAAATTTACTTTAAAGCTATTAAAATGTCTAATACACTAAGCTCATGATATTTTAACCTACTCTATTATCCATTGTATACCATTGTAAATAATGTAGTTTAGGCAGAGTTAATTTTAGACTATTTTTGAATACTACCAACTCAGAAATTTCAGCCTCCTGACTAGAGACAGCATGATGGAATGGAGAATCATGTGGTCATGTAATTATAAAGTTCTATAGCAAAAATCAGATTCACAAGAGAGAGATGGAAAATGTACAAAAAGCCATAGGACAAAAAGAAATCTGTTCAATATCTACTCCTTGATGCTTCTAGGATGAAACGTCTGATTTGATTGTGGGGATCTGTCCAAGTCCTGTTATTTTCTTTAGATGGCTGCTTAAGGAGGATGGCTGCAAATCAGACAGCATCTAGCTATGGTTCCCAGCACACGTTCGTGCCTCTTAAAAATTACTACCCTTCAAATTTCATCAAATACTAGTATTTACTCATTAGTTTTTCTCTTTCCATCTTAAATTCCTGGAATTGTTTTAAGCTCCTGACAATATCTTTTCTGTGTACAGTTGGTGTGAATTTTTCTAAAATAAAAATGTGAGCTTTATTTGGGCAATTCATTGAAAGATTTTTGGGGTGAAGTTTTAAATGCTTTAAGTAAAGTGGGAGTTAAATATTCAGCTGCAAAATAAGTTAAAATAAGCATGTTATTGTGTTTCAGTCCCATTGAATTATTGGTCTCAGATGTTCAAGAGTACCAAAACATATTTAAAGCCTGAGGCTATTTTTGTACACACACACACACACACACACACACACATACACACACTTTTAAAACATTCAGTTGAATAAAATAGCATTGGTAAGACTTTTAAAAATTATGAACCAGATGTTTATCTGAATTTGGCTTTTATATAAAATAATTACCAAACTAAAGTTTATTTTCAGTCATTTACATATAAATATATCAATAAAATATGTTGCATGAAGTTTTATTCAAATAATCACTTTGGAATAACAATTTTGCCCATAAATCAAGCATATTCTATTTAAGTTCATGTTAATTAAAATAAAATTGCTTTATTATTTATCATCTCTTCTGCCTTAAATTGGGAATTTTAAATAACTTAGCTTGAATATTTAAAGCACAAACTCATTCATATCAATCAGACATAATTTTTATTTTGCCTTTTTGAAAAATGATCTAAATACTCAATCATTTAGAGATGGAGATTATAATTAAAACAGTATGCAATTTAATGTTAATCAGAAATTATATGATGTACAGTAGCAGCTAAAAGATTCAAATGACTTTCAACGAATGAAAGGGGAGCTGAGAACAATCTTTTAATAAAGGCCATTTTGCCTGGTAGGAAAATATTGTTAGTTGTAAAAAGAAACCTTTTAAACTAATAAGATGAGGTGCATGTAAAAATTAATATTATGCTCTAATGTTCTCTCTAGTGAGTAGCCTAGGTTGATTTATTCATTTAGGTAATTATGTTCAGCTATATTAGTAATTCACTGTTAAATTGAATTTGGAAAACACACAATAAATTGAAACTGTAGTCATATTTCTTTCTTACTGTGTAACAAACAGAGATGTATTGATGTAAGTTCTGAGTATACTACATAAGTTAAACTCCCTAGGCTGCAATTTGATCAAAAGGCTTTAGACATTTACTTGAGCTATATTAGGTGTCTGCCATTGGATGGCAGTAAAATTCTACATCAATCACTTAAAGCAAAGTGAAGTTGAGAAAATAATGGGACTTGCCTTTATTATTTAACAGCAGAATGCTGATTTAAAAGGCAAAGCTCAGGGGGTTGTGTATACTGTAGTAGTACCAACTAATTTTTCTAAATTGTTTTCTTCACCCCTCCATTTAAATAAAGGAAGATTTGCTTTTGAATGAATTTGTTGTGATATTTTGCTACTCCAAGCAATTGCATACTTTTATTTATGTTATAAAGGTTTTGTTTTATATTTTAAAAGACACACAAAATGAAAATAAAATATGTGTGATTTTACTCTTCAGGATATGAATACTTACCTTTTCCCCACTTGATTGTATAGCACATTTGTGGGGTTTTGTTTGTTTATATGTTCATGCTTGGAAAACTTAATGAGCTCCAAACCTTGGAATACTTATGATTTACTTTAAAACTTGTAGATTTCTGAGAACCAAATTTCAAATTTGATAGTGTTACTACATATATTAAATATTTATATATTTATATATAATACATATTAATATGCCTCAAATATGTGAGATTACCAAAAAGGTTTTTCTACTAAGGAGAATTTAAATTCTGTGTTGGCATGCTCACTGAAATTAGTCAAGCTTTAATCCCTGAGTTTTTTTTTTTTAAAGATTGTTGAATATATCTGACTTGACTCTAATTTATGGATATCCAAGAAAAATTCACAGAGGAGACATGTGCAAAAGTACAATATTTGTCATCATAAATTGCTGATCACATGGAATTAACAGGAATAAAAAGGACAAATAAAAATATTCTAAAATATTCTAAAAGCTGTCTAAAATAAAGAAATGTGTATTATTTTTTATTCCCAGTCATTTAGAATAGTTTGGTTTGAAGTTTGTGTGTATATATTTATAATTTATTTGACAATAAAGTCAACCAATTGTTTTCAGAAAATATTGGGATTGTCTGGCACGATCAGAAAGCCATTAATCAGAATTTCCTGGGACAAACCTCAGATATACCTGCTACTTATCTCTTCCATCACTTTATGGTTAAGTCCATTAAAAGTTTATAGTCTTCCAAAGATCATATTAAGTATTAAAATTCGGTCATTTCTTTTTTGCCACAAAGATTGTGAGCAGAAAAGAAAATAAGTGGGTTATCATGAATCTATTCTCATCATGAGGAGTGTAAAAAGCGTGCACAGCGGAACAATATTCATTTATTTTTATGACAATGATTGAGAAGAGAAAAAAGGAAGTGAAATAAACCTAGGGATATATAGTATTATTAGTTCCAAGTGCAGGGAGTTGGGAGGGTTCGAATGGAATACCTTAGCTTGCCAAGAAGAGAATATTTAACCTTGTGTGTATTAAACAGTATAAAATTTACAAGTTCCAATACTCAAGGATTAACTTTATTTCTGGTGCAAGAAAATAGGATTTTCATTTAAGTTTATTTTTCAAGTGTTTTAATGCTTATAGTTAAAATTTTGCTTTAATATAGTAAGCATGTTCTTCTACATGGACTATTCTCGAACAAGACACAGTTGGAAAATACATATTAATATACTTCAAATATGTATAAAGCTTATACTTAGTTTTAAAATTTAGACAATTTACAGTCATGCACGAGATTAAAAATAAAAGCACATAGGGTGATGGATAGATAGTATAGTGGCTAGATTACTTTCTTGCTTAGGGTTGATTTCAGTTTGATCCCTGGCATCCTGTATGGTCCCCCAAGCCCTTCAGGAGTGATCCCTGAGCAGAGCCATGAGAAAGTACTGAACATCACGAAGAAGAAGGAGGAGGAGGAGGAGGAGGAGGAGGAGGAGGAGGAGGAGGAGGAGGAAGAAAAAGTGAAAAGAAAAGAAAAAAAGAAAGAAAATGCATATATTCCAATAGAGTTAAAGTTATATAATGCTTGAATTAGCTATGCCTACGAATATACTGTTCATATATTCAAAAATAAGTTGATTTTCTCTGAAATTTGAGAAATTTGAGAATGAAAAAAATCCCTGTAATTTTTGTGTTTTTGTGATACTAAATTTAACTCTGAGTACTTTCATTAATCTATATATGAGGAATTTCATTCTCAAAACAGAGGCATGTTGCAAATAATCAAATGTTTAAGTGGCTACGATTATTCTCAAATTTCTACTTATAGTTTTCTTTGAGGGGGGCACACCCGGTGACGCTCAGGGGTTACTCTGGGCTATGCGCTCAGTAATTTCTCCTGGTTTGGAGGACCATATAGGACACCAGGGTCCGTCCACGGTCCAGTCCTTCCTAAGCGAGAGCCAGCAAAGCAGACAGGCAGACACCTTACCACTTCCCACCACCACTCCAGCCCCATATAGTTTTCTATTTATACTTTTTGAAGAAAATTGCCCATAGATCCAGAAAGGAATTATATGCTTGCATCCTGCTTATATCTATAAATGTAAATATTTTATATTTAGTATTGAAATAGATAGGTTTCAAGGATTCTTTACAAACTGTGATATATGGTTTAAAAATTGTAGTGATCATTCTACCCTTTTGATTCATTTTTGTTGAATTGGTGAATTCAAAATTCTAATTAAGCATTGCATGAAGTTACCACAGTCCAAAACTGAGCGAGTTCTTGACTTTGAATGTTGATTCTGACACTAACCACATGATCTGTTAGTTTTTGTTCACTTGTTTTCTCTGTGTTCTTCATCTGCTTTCTCCTTTCAAAAGTGTGGATGGCAGCCAGGGATGTTACTCTGGTTGACTGCATGCCTTCTACAAATGAAACTCAAATCTCTGCACTGTGAAGCAAAACAAAACGAGAAAAAAGAAATCTTCGGAAGTTTATTGTGATGAGTTAATGAGCTAACATAAATACATTATTTCCTAGAAATATGATAGCAGTTATAAATATTGCTGCGAGGATCATTGTGTGCGAGAAAGAAACAACACCCAAAGAACTAGAATTCTTGCTCTCAAGTTGCTGATAAACCAGTTTAGGAGATAATTGAGTGTTTGGGAGGTATTAGCATAGACTAGGCACTAGAGATACAAGATGCACATTTCAAGATGCTCACAGGAGCCAGTGGGAGACTTAGACTGCAATGCAGCAAATGAAGGAATAGGCCAATGTTCTGGTGAGAATACAGACACAGATGGGGACACTGGTCTGCTCTGTAGATCACCCAGTTGGGAGAGGTTGGACTCCAGGAAACATTTCTATGAGGAGGAATGTTGTTTAAAGTGTCTCAAAGGAGAACACTAGTATGTCAGGAAAAAAAAGAAATGAGATCTCAGAGCAGAGGGATCATCAAACCTAGAAAAATGTTTGCCATGTTTGATGAACCCTAGTTTAATAAGGATCTTATCTAAAGACAAATAATAAACATAGACTTTTTTTGAGATTTAAATAAGAATTAAATAATGTAATAAGTTTCAATATGCATGATTTTATACTATAATAGATTGTGACTCCTTATATGGCATGTAAGTTACCCAATGAGTTAGACATTTTTTATAAATTGTATCTATATTTTAAATCTGGAAATACAAATACAAACATATCAAATGATACAATTCTTTCATCTGAAAGATGACCACATCTAAGCTTAAAAATTATCTTCTAAAAAAATAAAATTATTTTCCTCTGAGAAAATCACTCTAATGCAAATAATTTTAAGTGTTAAACCTGGGCTTACTATTCTCATCAACGATGTATAATCAATCATTGTTATGTAAAATATACATATTTATATTAGTGATTATCAAGATAATTACAAAATATGGAGAAATTGGACCTAAGGGGCAGAGAACATACCATTTATATTTTTATCATCAAATGAAAATATCTTGCATACAATACATTTCTAATAAATTGTAAAGCTAGGACCAGAGAGCTAGTATGAATGCTAAGGCACTTGCCTTGTACAAGCTGAACCCCAATTGGAAATTAAGCTTCATTTATGGTCCCCAAAACACCACCAGAAACAAACCTGGAGCACAGTTAAGAATGAAGTCTGAGCATAGCCAAGTATGTTCCCTAAACTAAATAGTAAAACTAATTATAAAATTAGAGCAATTAAAATTTTGTGAATTATTTAAGTCTACCTATGCTAGAATCTCAGTATATAATTTCTTTATTAAAAGAAAGCTACAATTTCTGATTAAGCTTTAAAAGGTTTACTAATCTTAACTCTTTCACTCTATTAGTGCTAACTTATGCAAAAATATTTATAAAGGCATATTTCTGAATAAGTATACACTTATATATTTACTGTTTGTAAATATAGCCATATAAGGAAGTAATTTGTATGGTTTTGGTAATCCCAAAAGTAAGAATATCTATATACCCATATGCTCATCACATGTCTCATCAAATATATAACACATAATGATAAAAATAGTTAAATGTGTATTTAAATCAATAGATGTAAAACACATTTAATATGCCTATATATAACATACATTTGTAATGTTATAGTATATATATTCAAATAATACTTTCATTTTTGCTACACAGACATATTTATATGAAATTATATGAATACATATTTAAGAGTCAAATCATTTGGAAAGATAATATGCACCAATCTTTTTATTTGCTTAAGATTAACTTGGAAATAAATAGTTGTGTGTGACCAGGATATGAATTATTTCAATTTATCTGTAGTTCAGTGTTGTTTGTGTGTTCAGATGTGAATATATATATATATATATACACATATATATCGTTTACCTTTAATGAAAGTAGAGTGAAGTAAATGATCAAGTTAGACAAAACTTGATGAGAAATACTATTTTTGATTATGTAGTTTCACCCCAAAACATCTCATTGGAAAACAAAAAAGATGTATTTCAAGAATGACCTCACTTTCATGTCTGTCAGGCTGGTCCTCTTTCTCATTTGGGAACTCATCTAGAGTTGTTGGTCTAGGATCTTATTTCTGTTTCATGTCACCCTTCCACCTGGCAAGGTTAGTCACATCACAGTGAGAGAATCACAAGGTAGGAGGCTTCTTAGATCATAACTAGCATCTATCATAGGGAAAAAAAAAACTTGTCCACTTTATTTCCTGAATTTAGAGATGTAAAACATCACTTCCTCCACATTCTCTTGGTGAAAGCAATCACCCGATCAGCATA
This sequence comes from Crocidura indochinensis, assembly GCA_004027635.1. NCBI lineage: Eukaryota > Metazoa > Chordata > Mammalia > Eulipotyphla > Soricidae > Crocidura > Crocidura indochinensis. The sequence goes on from PVKC010000032.1 coordinate 90,011, forward strand.
TATAAAGGTTATAGATAAATTATAAAAAGAGCATGAATAATGGAGGATGTTAGTCAGAAGAGGCCATGAAAAGAACAGAAAATTAAAACAAAAATTTAAATGCAGGTTTGTACTGTTAATATTAACAACAAAATTGGATGTGATCGGACATTGGTCTAGTCCTGTCTTTATGTTCTACTTATGAATGAGTTAAATTTTTGCTTATTTGTCTTGTACCTCTGACTCAGTTCAATATGACTTTATCTAGATTCATGTATATAGTAGATGCAATATTGTATTTTATAGCTGAGTAATATTCTATTGTGCATATGTACCATGTCTCCTTTGTCCATTCATCCTTTGTTTTATTTTTTGCTTTTATATTGGAGTGACAGCGACTGGTAGTCAGGGGTTGCTTTTGGCTCTGTACTCCAGAAATCACTCTGACTGGCTTGGGGAAACAATTGAGATGTCATATTTACCTCGAGTTGCTTTTATATCTTGGCTATTTTACGCAGTTCTGTAGTGCATAAATGAACATCTGAAATAAACATTGTGTCTTCCTTTGGAGGGGAATGAGAACACATCAGCTGTGCTTAGGGTCACCCCAGCTCTAAACTTGGGAATTATTTGCAGAGGTGCTCAGGGTATAAGAGGGCCAGGGATTGAATCAAGGCCTCCCATGTGCAAATCATGTACTCAGCCAATTAACTATCTTTCTAATCCCTATTTTTATGATCATAAAATAGATATCCTAGAGTGGAATTGCTGAATCTGTGGTAGTTTATGGGAAATCCTTATACTTCTTTCACAGAGGCTAGAACAATTTGCATTTACATCAACAGTGAATGAAGTTTCCCCATATGAAACATCACTGCTAGCACTTGTTTCTGGACATTTTGATCAAGTATCTCAGTAAACTACAGGAAACCATAGGAAAACTATAGAAAACCATAAGTAAAAGAAAAGATAAAAGTGCCTGATATATTGTCAGGATGAGTCATAGAAGTAAATTAGGGATACTGATGTAGACAAAGGATTTATGTTGGAACATTGTACACTTGAAACTGAATCATCAATAACTTTTTAGTTCAGTTAGTAAAGAATAAAATAAAGGAAGAAATAGAGAATCGCTTTTTTTTTCAATCAATGACAGAAATACACTAATTTTACTGGATTTTTAATCTCCTACATTATCCAGATGGTGGGATTGGAGCAAATGTTAGATGGAAGACATTGATGCTTCATGACAAAAATAGGGTTGAAATTCAAAGAAGGAAGCAAAACGAATCCCTCTTTTCCAGTTTCAGTTTCTCTTCTTCCTCAACCTCATTCAGTTTAACATTTGACAGTTGGAAGGCACCTCATTCCAAAAAGCAGAGCCAAATATTTGATTTGAATAATCACACAGAAGCTGTCTTCCTTTAATGTGCATGACCAACGTGTTTGCATTTCCTACCTCTTGATTATGTGCAAATGTTCATTTCTATCAATCAGAACTTTAGATGCATTATTAAGTATAAAATGAAGAAAATTAAGAATTCTTTGTCAGTGCTTCATCACAGGTATAGACTACAAGTATTTAGCTTTGAGAATTGTCTCTTAATTTGAGTTGAGGCTTTTTTTAAGCATGATAAATCTTAAAAGTAAATGTTAAAGGTGTAAGCAATAGAATGATTACAATAAATCTATAGCCAATAAAGTGTTTGTTCAATTACAATAATGCAGATACAGTATAATTTTTATCAAAACTACCTTTAAATACAAGAGCAATTATCAGCAATAGTAGCAATAGTAGCAATCATTGCCTATTGTGGCAATGATTGGGGTGGATACATTGTTGAAAACAAATTACATAAAAGTTAAACAACAAAAGTTTTCCTAGTTAATAGTGATCTATTCCAGGAAATAGATGATTTAAGTTAACTCTTTTCTTTAGATAAACATCAGTAAATTTAGTAAATTATTGAACAGATGAATAGTATCATCAATTACATCCTGCTCCTGAGAACCTGAGGGAGAAAAACATTTTCTCATATTTGGTGTCATTATTTTTCCTTTATTTATTTTTAATGTTTTTAAACTAAATTAGTATACTTTATATGAAATATTTACATAGTATTAATCTTTATAATTTTATTGTATGCAATTAACTACACTTAGCCCCTAACATACCCAAGACTTTCTACAAATTTATTTACTTCCTGTCCACTGCAAAAATTCACTCAACTTCTTCACTTCTTTGGTATTCTCAGTTCTGTAATACAGAAAGAAGAGTTTTTCACTTGGCGCTATTTCCTTGTTTGTATCCCTGTATACTACAGGGATTTGTTTTCCTTCTATTAACATGATGCCTACAGACCTCATTCAAATTACAGTAAATTTCAAGATTTATTATTTTATTGTGACTACACAATATTCCATGTATATGCTACGACTTCTTTATCAACTCCTCTGCCATTATATTTGAGTTGTTTCTATCTCCTAGCTATTGTACATTGTAATTCAGTGAACAGAAGTGAAGTGAGCATGCAGTGCTTTATAGGTTAATGTTTTTGTGTTTTAGAGATAGATGTTAAAATTGGAATTGTTGGACCTTTTGGATACTATGCTATATTTTGAAAAGTCCCCAGCTATTTTCTTTAAGAGGATGATCCAGAGAACATCACTACCAACAGTCACTGAAATTTACAGGGGAATGCCTTACCCCTTACATCCCCAAATCATAATTTTCTTTACAGAATTTACCAAAAAATAAAAATTAGTGAATGGTAGGATAGTTGTCAAATTATATAGCCATATCGGTGAACAGGAAGTGATCCCAAATCTTCCATTCCTAGGAAATGTAACAGCCTCTTTCAGGGTTATTTGTCCACAAGGTATATGACTTTACATGATTCCTTACCCTAGAGCTGAGAGGAGAAGAGGCAGAAGGGACATGTTTTGTAAATGCTCAACAGAATGAAAATGAAAATCAGTTAATTTTTTTATCCTTTGTGATTTACAAACAACAGAAATTAATTATCTCATGGTACCATGTCTAAAAGTATGATGAAGAATTGTTCAGTCTGTCTTCTCCTAAATTCTCTATGGTCTTCTGTCCAATTTCAGGTATTTTCAAGAGTCTCCTGGATTGGTGATAATTAGTTCAACTCTTGTGTCCTTTTTTATGAGAATTTATTCCTTGAGTTAGAAAGAAAAGGGAAAGAAAAAAAGGAAGGAAGGAAGGAAGGAAGGAAGGAAGGAAAGAAGGAAGGAAGGAAGGAAGAAAGGGAAGGAAGGAAGGAAGGAAGGAAAGAAGGAAGGAAGGAAGGAAGGAAGGAAGGAAGGAAGGAAGGAAGGAAGGAAGGAAGGAAGGAAGGAAGGAAGGAAGGAAGGAAAGAAGGAAGGAAGGAAGCAGACACAGTGGGTAGATGCTTGCCTTTCAACTGGCCAACCCCCACCATCCCATAAGTTCCACTGAGCCCATGAGAAGTTATTCCTGAGTACAAAGTCAGGAATAACCTCTAAGCACTGCCAGGTGTGGTCCACCCCCATAGATAAATAGATAAACAAATAGATGTAGGTAGGTATATTAGATATATAGATTGATTAGATAAGATAGATAAAATAATAGCTTAGATAATATAGATATGTAGATAGTTAAGGAGATGGTAGGTAGGGAGGTAGATATATTAGATAAGTAAATAGATAAATAAATAGATATAGCTAGATGGAGAGATTATAGATATAGATTGATGATAGACAGACATACAGACAGATGGATATTTAATCACCATGGTTTACAAAGCCTTTAATAAAAAGGTCGCAATGTCCCTCTTCAAATTCATCATCAGTGTTAGTGTCTCTCTGCCAAAACTCTATGGTTTTCTTCTACTCCCCTATATGATCTGTAAGGAGCTGTATTTAACCTATAACACTCAATGTATTTGAAAGGATTGAAGCCAACACCACTGTCAGGCAATGATATATCTATCAGCTCCAGAATTCTCTATCTTCCTTTGATTATTTGAATTGTGTGCAATACACTTCTCTCTATATATAAATTTATCACAATCATCAAAGTTTTAGCACACTACCAAAAGACCATTGTATCCATTTATTAAATTCTTCTTCACCTTATTCTTTGGATTCTAATATATGTTTCTCAATTCTGTGAGTTGATATTTTATTAGCAGAATATATGTATTATACATAATAATAAATTTGAACCCTTTGTTGATCACTTATTCCATTTCCCCCTCTTTGAGTTCCTAACAATCACTAGTCTCTACTGTTTAAATGAGTTGATTATTTTAGATATAATGCATATGAGAGAACATATACTATTTTTCTTATTATGCCTAATTTATTTCACTTAACATAATTTTACATCTTTTCATGTGCTTACTCACTACTCTCTTTTAAGATGCATATTTCTTCTAAAAAGACAATTTCCCCATATTAAGGCATACTCCACTTAGTATTATTTCATTGATGTCCTTTCTACAATCACCCTTCATTAAATATTTTACAGTCACAGATTTCAGGATTAACATTCTTAGTTTTGATGTGTGTGGAGGGTCAATCATTCAACTTTATATATTTATATACATGCACATATCTATATATGTATATAGATTAAGTAAATTAAAGTAGGTGTCATTTGAGGAAAAAGACTATATCCTCTTGGGCTTGTGTCACTGTATATTGTACACCATGCCAGCAAACAGTAGGTTGTTTGTAATTATTGTGAGAATCAAAAACATACTTGTAATTGATAACTAATGTTTTTAAATATGCATTAAAGGATGAAGTTGTATTAATTCTTAAAAGTTAACAAATGTTACATCAGTAGAACAGCATGGATTCAGAATGTTGAAAATGTGAATCCAGATTCTACTTACATAATGTTTAATTGTCCCTGATAGCAAAATGCTAATTGTATGGAAAAAGAAATGGGATTGTGCATGTGAAATATGTGAATATTATAAAAAGTTGGCTCTAAGTATTGGAAATCACAGATAAATACTGCTTTACAAAGCCTATGCTGAAATTAGCTTAATTTGCCACCATGGTCAATTACATAGCCAAATACATTCTTGATGGGTCTTGTGCAATGGGCCATCATTCTTTCAAGAACAAAATTGTTTCCTATTCCTGTGATTTGATAATAAGTAATAAACATGTAATATATCAATTTACAAAGTCAATTACATAATCAGATGAGTGCCAACAGCAATAACCAAAATACTCTGTACTGTATTTACTTTCATATTCTCCACCTTCCCTAAGGCACCAGGACTGGCATTTTTCCTACTTTCTCAATTTTCTTTGCATAATTTTCCACTTGGTGGACTGCCATTGTCAACAGCAACACTTCAACTTGTGGAGGTTTTGTAAGAGCAGTTGAAGAGAAGAGAGCTGTGTTTCATTAAAACCTGGTTGCCTAATGTAAATGCAAAAGTGTTTAATTATTCAATATCCCTAGTGAGGCATGTTACAGAAGACGATCCAGAAGAAACTGGGTATCTCAATGAAGTCTGGGCTAAAATCTTGACAAATAGGAAATTCTTTTCTTTCTACTTTAAATAGAAAAAATTAAAAGTGAATTTTATGTGCTATTGTTTGCTCATAAAATAACTTTCTGTATAATTTCAATTGTAGAGAATAACACATATATGTGACCTTATAGGTAAGATATTTTCTTGTAAACCTCTACAAGCTTAGTGATTCATGTATACATAAAAGAAATTCTTTTCTTGTTTGCTTTTTTGTTTTTTGTTTTTAGGTCACACCCGGCAGTGCTCAGGGGTTACTCCTGGCTCCATGCTCAGAAATTGCTCCTGGCAGGCACGGGGGACCATATGGGGCACCGGGATTCAAACCAATGACCTTTTACATGAAAGGCAAACGCCTTACTTCCATGCTATCTCCCGGGCCCCATAAAAGAAATTCTTAAGTGAAAGCAAAAGAAAAAAGGAAATTAAATTTGAATTTCACAAGAGGCTATTCCACTTAAATTTTATTTTAATTTATTTAAGAGCTCAGTTTTGTCTTTCAGACCTTCCTTAAGTATAGTTCAAAGCAGTAGAAATTAATTAGTTCTCTTAATAAAAAATGAAATTTAATTTCTAGCCTAATTCTTTTTTGTTATCTTCTATTTTTTATTTTTTATTAGTGATTTTTATTTTGACCAAAGTGGATTACTAATTATTCACAGTAGTATTTTAGATGCATAGTGACAATGAATCAGGGCATTCCCACCACCAATGTTGTCCTCCTCCAACCCTGTTTCCAGCCTAATTCTTAAAGTCAATTCAGATCCTATTTTCCTAAAACAGAATTGCCTCCACGTTATTTTTTAAATATGAGGTCACATGTAATAGGCATACATTACAGCTTATAATCCTATTTCTTAAATACACATGTCAGGAAAAGGTAGAGAATTTGTGAAAATAAGTTTCCATTGTGCACAGCCTTCTATATGAACTCACTGTTTCTTTTATTGATTATTAATTTTTTTGCTGACAGTATTTCTAAAAACATTTGGATAAGGTGACATTTTAATTTTTACCATAGAAAAACTAACTAGAAATAGATGAAATTTTATACAAATATACATGTCCCCAGATGTGAATAGAGGAAAAACTTAGTTTTGTCTCTGGGTATTTATTTACCATATAAATCTCCTAGCACATCTTATCTGTTATGTAAATAAGATGTGGAATTCCAATAGTGTATCAGTGTTCTACAGCAGATGGTATACTGAGATTTACCACACCATTACATTTAATGGGTTTGAATTCATTTGGATTTCTTGATGTTCTCTCTGTCCTTCTCATAGCAGCAATGTTGCCAATGTTTCTTATTATATATGATTTGAGAGTGCTTAGAGAAGAAAAACTCCTTTATTTCAGAAATATGAGTATTTTATGTCAAAGTTTAAGGTATATATGTATTGCATTTCTGAGAATTTATATGCCTGATGAGAAAAGAATAGTTAATGAATATTCAACAAAGTATTTGCCATCATTGCATTCAAAGATATTTTATAAAATGGAAATATTCAATTAACTATTGTAGTGCTAGTAAGGGGTATTCATTTGAAAAAAATTAGCATCCTTCATCTTTCTGGATGAAGTAGGAATAAAAAGAAAAAGTTTAGTATTGAAGTTTATTGTCAGGAATACAGAGATTCAGGAAGACATGCATTTCAGTGAAATCGCACAATGTATGCAGAACTAATTTTGTTAACAAAAACTTATGTAGCTATTGACTCACCAATTAATTAGTATTAATAAAAATTAGTATACCTAAAAATATTTGATCAATGACTTCAGTGAGTATTAAAAAATGTCAAAAATTAACAATTTTAACCTTTTGCCTCTAAGGTTGCCTTATCTAAAAGCAAAATGAAAGTTAACATAGCAAAAGTGACTATACCTATCTAGTGAAATAAAATAAATTACATAGTAATAAGGTTACATACAACATTATGAATTTAATCTAGTATGCCTAAATCACTGTATTTTAGAGTGGCAGGCAATATCACCCCCAAAATCACAATAACATCTTTTTACAATGGAATTAATAGGCTTACATAGAAATCTGTGAGTGGACCTTCAATACTAAAAAATTATAATATACTCTGTGATGAACCTCATTGTATACACACATATTTCTACATTCAGATCAACATTCAAATCTTGTCTGTAAACAGCCTTGCCTGATGTTAAAGTAAGTTCCTTTACTCAGTTCTATAACTCTAGGTCATTCCTTTACTTCTAAGTATCTTTGATTTGTCAACTACTATTGGGACTAGTATCTCTATGTCACAGAATTAGGATGATAATTAAGATAATTAAAATTTAAACTAGTTTCTTTTCAGACACATAATCAACATAAAATAGTTTATAAGCAGATATCAAAAATCACATATATTTTATTGGACCTACCATATCATAGTTAACAAAGATGGTTGTAGAAAAAAAGAAAAGAAAGCACTCCTTAGACAATGTGAGCAACTGACATGATTTCTTGTTTGAAACAAATGGAAGCCACATTTGGATTCCTACTTGTTTTTGTTTGCATCATTACTGTGCTTTATAATCAGTATGTTCAATATCGTCAGAATTATCTTCAATCACAGTCTTGAATAAACCATACTCTGAATCTTTTTTAGTCACATTGAATGCTAAATCGGGTGACAGTAACAAGTTCTGGACACATTTTTCATTAGAATGAGATGAGACTTAAATACAGTATTTCACTGTATAGATTTGTCAGGAGGTTTTCAGCCAGGCACTGCATGGCAGTCATCTTGCATGGCACTGCAGACACAATTTTCCAGGCACTGTTTTCAGTTCATTTGCGGGACACTGAACTCATTTGGCAGCGCTACTGAAGTCGCATTCATTTATAGGCACTTCAGAGGCATCCACTCCACATCCCCTAATCGCATTACAATGGCTTGCCATTGCCATGTGTTTATTGATTTTTCAGTTCTTAGTATTTGTAAATTAGATTTATAGTCATTTTTCTACATTTAGAACCAGAAAAACTGAAAGCTAAAGTCCTAAAAACACATGATGTGTTTCCGTGGCTAGTTAATAGCTTTTTCTGTTTAAATCTCTTGACAACTCATTGTAGAAATAAAACACAGTTTTTTAATATGATGTTGCCATCACTTACCTACTCTTACATAATTTACATGTTACATTTATGAAATATTATATAAGTCCTAGGATAGAGTCCTTATGTTATTTGAGTCATAAAATATCAAATATAATTAAATATTTATTTATGAGTATGCACGTGCACATACAAGGTCTTGTTTTTTTGTATATAGTTCATTAGAATCAGTTGATAGAATCTTCTCTATTGAAAGCAATATGTCTGGATTGTTCATAATTGTACTTGCAGCATTATTCACACAAGCTTCCAGTAAGTCTAATTACTTCTTCAAATTGGCCCGAAAAGCATTTAGACAGTAGGGTTTTCCATTGGCCCAGAAGTCATTTGATCTCTTTATGGCTTCCCTGAGCTAGCATCAGCCATTTCAGATTGGCTCTGACTGTGAAACAGACAATGGTGCATCTGTTTTTTGGTTTGTTTTTTAATGGGAAAAACACTTTCTAAGAAGGAAAACTTCATATCCGTACTTATGGAAGAGTTATATGTAACTCTTTCAGATATATAAATGGAAGTCCGCTTAAAAAGAAAAGCGATAGGTATAAATTTTAGAAACTGGAAAATATATCTATGTTACCGTTAATATCAGATTTTTTTGTGTAAAATACAAAATGAGCACGTTCATTTCATTCATCCTGATTTTAAAATCATTATAAATGTTAATAGTTTGGAAAATTTTGTAATGATGTCTTAAGTCATAATGAAGCTGAAATCTATACCACATACGTTGATTGTTTTTGCCTATGAACATTTTAAACATGTATTCATTTTTATGAGCAACTTAACATTTTAATATCTTTATAAAGATGAATACTTTGGTATTAGTTACTTAGAATAATGGCATATACTATATATAAAACATACAGATACTATTTATTTCCCTCCATGATAGCTGGTGCCAACATGACTGTGGGGGTGTCAGTAAGAACTTTCTCTTGTAGTTTAAGCCACTCTGTCTGAGGTATTTTTTTTTTTATTGGAACATGAACTGATAGAAATATTTTGTCAAGAACAGGCATAAACAATTGAAATTTTTACCATTCCAACTAATTTTACTCAAGTCCTAAATGTACTACTTGGAGAATTATCTTTTTTTGTTTATTTGTTTGTTTGTGCCATTTTGTGAGTGAGTGGCACACCTGGCTGAGGATAGCTTCCTTTTGGCTTTTCTTAGGATTCTTAAGAGTCCTTAATCACTGTTCTATTTCTCTGACCTCTAATTTTTCCTTTTTGTTTAATCAATTGCTAACAGTCACATGAACAAGTATAGGTATGAAGATGGCATCTTCACACCAGTGGCTATATGTGATTATGTGATTACAGAAAATTGAAAGTAGGTCCTTTTATTTTCTGGAAACAGCTTAATTTAGTTCTGTCTCTTTTCTTATGGATGTGATGGTGAGGTGGGGTAGGAGATGAGGGTTGGACCATATGTGGTAGTGCTCTGGGCTACTTCCCACTCTGTGCTTTTAGTAGTAACCAGGGAACTATATGGTGCAGAGAATTGAATTCAGGCTTCCTTCATACAAGACTTTCTGTTATCTTTTTGAGTGACCTCACTGATTCCTGTATTTTGGTTCTACCTTCTTGATTCATGGTAAGACAATGGGAGCCTATGATCATATCTAAGAGATACAGGAACTATAGATTCTAAGGGGGAAATTATTTCTCCAGTTTTCTTAAAACAAAACTTTAAAAACACTCACATCCTTAATTTTCTGGTTTTGTTTTTCATTTGTTCGTTTTACTGTTTTGTTTTGTTCTGTTTTGTTTTTGTTTTTCTTTATTTTGTTTTGTTTTGCTTTTTGGGCCACACCCTTTGGTGCTCAGGGGTTACTCCTGGCTATGCATTCAAAATCGCTCCTGGGGGGCCCGGGAGATAGCATGGAGGTAAGGCGATTGCCTTCCATGCAAAAGGTCATCAGTTCAAATCCCCGTGCCCCATATGGTCCCCCGTGCCTGCCAGGAACAATTTCTGAGCATGGAGCCAGGAGTAACCCCTGAGCACTGCCGGGTGTGACCCAAAAACAAAAAACAAACAAACAAAAAAATCGCTCCTGGCTCGGAGGACCGTATGGGACGCTGGGGATTGAACCAAGACCCGTCCTGGATCGGCTGCATGCAAGGCAAATCGGCCTATTCTTGTGCTATCGCTCTGGACCCAGTTCTTTTTTGTTTTGACCATGCTCAGCTGTGCTCAGGGTAACTCTTTGTTGGATGTGGGAAACCTTATGGGATGCTAGAGATTTAACTCAGGTCAACCATCCACTATATCACTCTGGTCTCATCTTTGCATTTCTAAACTCTCATTGTTTTCGTCTTTATTTTGTTTGTTTTTGGTTTGAGGGCCACAACCTGTGGCGCTCAGGGGTTACTCCTGGCTTTATGTTCAGAAATCACTTCTGGTAGGCTGGGGAACCATATGGGATGCCAGGGGTCAAAACTCGATCTATCCCAAGTCGGCAAAGTGCAAGGCAAACACCTTACCATATACCATCACTCTGGCCCTCAAAACTCTTATTTTTTTAGTTCAATTTATTATATAATAACAAATATTCTTAAGTCATTTTTAATATCTAAATTTCCTACGATTTTTAACTTTCTAGGGAGAAAAGTTTTCTTATAGCAAAAGATTTCATCAGAAACTCTAGGTCTCAGAGAAAGATTAACCTAGCAAATCATAACTGATATTATAGACATCAAAATGCCCACATGACACAGTGGTAAGGTGTTTGCCTTATACGCGGCTCACCTGTAACAGAGCTAGGTTCGATAGCTGGCATCCCATATGATCCCCCAAGCTAGGAACGATATATGAGAGCAGAGCTAAGAATAACCCCCAAGCATTGCCGGGAGTAACCCAAAAACCAAAACGAAAACAAACAAAAAAATTATACCCACAATGACAGTAAAATAATTCTATAGCTTTGCTACTTTTTCACTTTATGTTTTGAACATTGCTTTAAGTAATCAAATTTCTAAACAAATTACATTGCTGAGTGGTTCCCAAATATTTATTATACTATAAAGTCCCTATTGTTAGATCCATAGGTAAATATTCATTTTGCCTATCGATAATTATGATTACCAATACAAAACATATGTGTTATAAATGAATAAAGTACTATTTATATATTTTAGAATAATTAGGACATATACTCTGTTTATAATAATCATTTATAAATTTTTGTCTTGAGTTTAGTAGTATAGTCTTTTTCAATATATATACATACATATATGTATATGTATATATATTCTGGGTTTTGAGTCACACCCGGCAGCGCTCAGGGGTTACTCCTAGCTCTATGCTTAGAAATCACTCCTAGCAGGCTCAGGAGACTATATGGGATGCCGGGATTCGAACCACCAACCTTCTGCATGCAAGGCAAACACATTGCCTCCATTCTATCTCTCTGGCTCCTCTTTATCAATATTTTTAAATATCAATAATTTATAGAGTTGAACCATTTTTAGCACCTTTATTCAATAAGAGTTTTCTTTTAATTAGTTCTCATTCTCAGTAGTTCTAATAATATAGAATTTCATCTCACCATGTAAATTTAAAACATGAAATTGGATGAAATATAAAACAGTAAAATAATATCATATAGTATCCATATATTGATAAGATGCTGTCTTATTAAATAGACTTTGCTATATAGAAAAGTTCTTTTAACTTGGTGTTTTAGTTGAGTTTTCCAAGTATATTAAAATTGACAAAAATTAGGACTGTAGTAAGCATGAAAGAAGTTTCATCAGTGAGGAAATATTTGCTGATGACTAAACTCTGTTAGTTTGAAATAAAAGCAACAAATTACATTCATCAACACAAGGAACATAGAAGTAAATATGAATTTTATTCTACTTTGTAATAGGTTCTCTTTTCTTTTGGACATAATAGGCATTACTTAGCTTATTTCAACAACAATGGCTCTGGAATAATAGTTAAGCATACTTTTAAAGAGTTCTACATTTAGTAAGCTCTATGAAAGCAAAGATTGTGATAAAGACCATTCAAAATAAAATACTGGCTGGCAATATATTCTATATTGCAATTACTTTTTTATCTGGATATGGATAGGAGAAAAATTCAACGATATAATGTTGTTGAAGTTGATTAAGAGCAGTAGTTTCCTAGATACAAGATATTTCATTCCCTTTGTTAAGCAGGTGTGTGCATGTCTACCGACAAATGCAATACAATTTACTGTGGTTGCATTTGATTAGATTTATTAAATATGCGGTTGTACTTGATAAAACAAGTTTTATGTATATTGATTGAATTTCTGTTTTCTAGAACCTTCTGAGCCTTTCCTTTGTGCTGCCTGCTCAATAGACAAGATTTTGAATAAGGAAATGTGAAAAATTATTCTTTACACTTCCTATGACAAATATTCTTTTGTAATAGTGAAGTCAGTAAACTACATTTTATTGTGTAAAGAAAATTTTGTCTCTGTCTACTTTTTGTTGGAAAATTTGATGACTATACATGTGAATTTGTTTGTGATATTAGAAAAAGAAATGTTTTGAAATAATAATTGCAGGTAGCAGAGTCAAGCATGATTTTAGGGCTTAATCATTACTTACATATAAAATGTGTATAGAAGGACAGTTATTAATATTATCTATGTGTTTAAAACTTAAAGTAAAATGAAAACTAAGTTGCAAGATTAAAAGAAAAGGAAAAATATTGCTTAGCTTGGTCAAAAAGTTCACTGGAGATTTGAATCCAGGCTTTTTTTTTAATTTTTTGGGCCACACCCTATGGTGCTTAGGGTTTAGACCTACTCCGAGCTCTGATATCACTCCTGGCAGGCTCAGGGGCCCATAAGAGATGCTGCATGCAGAGCAAATGCCCTATCCATTGTGAAATCTCTCTGGTTCCAAAACACCTAATTGGCAGCAGTGGAATTGAATCAAGGTTCCTAACCATATCCACATGATACTTTTAAACAACATTATTAATTATTCCCTGAAAATAGTCAGGTAATTAATTTGACAGTTGAATAACTGGATGCTAGGGATATCAAGACCTACACATTCAAAAAACTAGATATGACTTTTGACTTCCCTAAAAATTACCTATTAATAGCTTCCTTTAGACAAGAATACAGCAATTATTTCACTTAGCTTGATTCTATGGTTTAATTATTTTCTTCTATAATTTAATTCATTTTGGTACACTTGTAAATCAATTTCTATGTCAATTTATATTTTCACTAGTTTTTAATTGACATCTAGAATGCAACCTGCATTTGTATATGTATATTGATTTTGTGAACTATCGTTTAAGACCTCGGTGAATATCTTAGAAACAAAATTTTGTTTGTTGTTATTGAAATTTGAGTTTTTTATGAATAATATATAATTTGAAAATTGTGATAATTTTCTTTCTAAATAACAGAAGATGTATTCTGATCATTTTTGTAGCCAAGTTGTTTTGACTTAGGATTTTCAAAACTAACGAATAATAATGGTGAGAACAGAAACTTTGTTCTGTTTTTTATCTTACAGGAAAACTTACTGTTTTTCATTATAGAGTATGATGTGATATATATTCTTGTCTATTTTGTTTTGGGGACGCCACACCCAGAAGCTCTTGGGGGATACTTCTGTCCTGGATTTGCACTCAGAAATTACTCCTGAGTGGGTATGGGATGTTGGGGATTGAACCTTGGTCGGCAGTGCATTCAAGGCAAACACTGTGCCCACCATAACAGCCGTATCTCTCTAGTCCAATAATAGTCTTAACAAATATGATCTTTATTATGCTGAAGTACACTGATTTAATCCTAGCTGATACTTTGTTTTAATTATAAAGAAATGATGAATCAGATGTTTACATTTTTCAGATGAAATGATTTTTGAACTTTTTTGACAATATTTTGTACTATGCACTTATTTTTGTATGTTAAACTGTTTTTTCACCATAAATATACTTGTTAATGGAGTGTGATTCTTTGAATATATTGTTGATTTTGGCTAGCAAATTGTTGTTGTTTTTTGTTTTGTTTCATTTTTTGCCTCCCTGTGGTTCTCTAAAGCCTATTTCTGCCACACATCCCTACGTCCTGGTGATTCTTGATGGACCCCATGTCAAAGGGTCAGTCCAAGGCCCAAAGAAGGTGATACCATTTGAACTTATCAGGCTCCCTCCAGAGGTGATGGAGATCTCCAGGACACACCCATTGATGTATAGAATCTTAGGGGGTGCACTCAGTTAATCTCTGAGGACTGTGTGGTGTTGAGAATAAAATACTAATTTTATAGATACTTAGCATCTTTCTTAATAACCGTGCTATCTTCTAACCCCGGCTGGAATTTTTTAATGATTTTTGCATTTGTCGAAATATTGGTATATACTTTTACTTTTTATTATATCTTTATATCATAAATTATGATATCAAATATAGGATTTAGTATAATGTAGGCTCAGTATTTGTTTGGAAATTTTCTCTTTTCATTTTTTGAAAAGTTGGAATTAGGCATTAATTCTTTTTGGAAAATTTGGTGATGGGACCTGAGCAATAGCACACCGGTCTGGCATTTGTCTGGCACATAGTTGACACAAGATGGACCTGGGTTTGATCTCCTGTGTCCCATATGGTTCTTCAAGCTAGGAGAAATTTCTGAGTGCAGAGCCAGGAGTAAACCCTGAGCAACACTGGGTGTACCCCCCCCCCAAAAAAAAAAAAGAAATTGGTAGAATTACTCAGTGAAGTCATCTAGTTGTGGGAATTTGCTATTTTATATACTTTTGATTACACTTCAAATTTTTAATTTATTTTTTTAATTTCTGTGTGGAGGAGACTTTTCATCAGAAGTGATTGCTTACTCCTGTCTTTGCCAGGATCACTTCTAGTTGGGCCCAGGAAGCAATATGAGATGCCCAGAACCAAATCTTAGTCAGATACAAGTTACATGCTAGAAAGCACTCTACCCTCTATCCCCCAGGCAGACTCTCCCCACCTCTGGCTCTGGCCCCCAATTTCAGCTCCTTTACACATGATGGGTCTGATCAGAAATCTTCTTATCAATTTTTGGTCAGACTTGGAATAGTGTATGTGATATATGATATCTGAAAAATGTTCTTTATATTCTTTTTTTTTTTTTTTTTTTTTTGGTTTTTGGGTCACACCCGGCAGTGCTCAGGGGTTACTCCTGGCTCCATGCTCAGAAATTGCTCCTGGCAGGCACGGGGGACCATATGGGGCACCGGGATTCGAACTGATGACCTTTTGTTTGAAAGGCAAACGCTTTACCTCCATGCTATCTCCCGGGCCCAATATATTCTAAACAGTTCCAATTTGTTGACATTTACCTTTTTCTTTGACAGTGTCTTAGATTTTACATTTAGTTATTCTTTCCTGAGTCCAGTCTCTGTTCCTATAGAATGCCTCTTTTTAATTAATTACTTTTCATTGAGTCACATGAGATACACAGTTACTAAGTTATGACTAAGGGCCAATGTGATAGCACAATGTGCAAGGAATTTGCTTTGCACAAAGTTCAACTGGGGTTCATTCCATAAGATCCACTGAGCTCACCAGGCATGTTTTCTGAGTGCAGAGCCAGGAGTAACTCGTGGCCACTGCCAGCTGTGACCCAAAACAAAAATTAACAATAAAATGAACAAAGTTGTTTATGATTGAGTTTCAGTCATACAATGTTCCAACATCCATTCCTTCACTAGTACCTCTGAATAGTTCTGTGTTCTATCTTATAAAATTCTGATAAATCTTGTTTTTATTTATTTACTTTTTTGGTTTTTGGGCCACACCCGGTGACGCTCAGGGATTACTCCTGGCTATTCACTCAGAAGTCGCTCGTGGCAGGCACGGGGGGACCATATGGGGAACCAGGGGATCGAACTGCGGTCCGTCCTAGATTAGCGCAGGCACCTTACCTCCAGCGCCACCGCCTGGCCCCATCTTGTTTTTATTTTAATTTTCACTTAGTATTTTATTTTACTTCAGATTTTCTCACTAACCCAATACTGTTAACCAACCTGTTGTTTATTCTCTATACATTTTTAGGTTTCCCCTTTTCTCACTTCATTTGAGTTTCAAATCACTGAGTTTAGAAAATTAAAGCTTAATCTGGTATCATTCTTTGTAAATTTGCCTCTTGTCTCAACTTATGATGGCTTCAGATAATTATTTTGTATGTACTTGCAAACACTGTATAATTCTGGGGGCCAGAGTTATCTATCATATAGTGGGTAGAACACTTATTTAGGAGTATGTCCTGATAACTGACAGGTAAGCCCCCACCAGAAGAAGAAAGACACAGACAGACAGACTGCATTTTCTGTTATTTGGGGTGGAATGCTTTGTAAATTTTATCTCCAATCATCTCATTTTTCATTTAGAGCCATTGTTTCTGAGTTGATTTTCTTTCTTAAAGCCACTGCTTTAAGTGGGATGTTAAAGTCACCTAATAGTACTATTTTGTTACCAGCGTCTCTCTTTACATCTGCTAATATTAGCTTTATATATTTTTGTACTGCTCTGTTGGGTACATAAATATTAATGTGTTATGTTTTTCTGTTGGGTTGATCTCTTTATCACTGTATAATTTCTATCTTTTTCTTTTGTTGGTTATTATGTTTGAAACTCCATTTTATCTGATGTAATAATATCAGTACCTGCCCTTTTAAAAAAAAAACAACTATTAACTAATAAATTAGTTCTACAAGGTTTCAAGTTACCAGATTAATGATTCAAAATTCTATTGTATTTCTGTGAACTTGCAATGTAGTCCAAAATTAAGTTAGTTTATAATTTATTAATATTGCCTTCAAAATAAAAATTTGACTAAGAGTACAAAACCTGTAGTCCTTAAACTGTAAAATGTGACTAAAAATCATTGACTTTTATACTTTAAGTTGATGATTGGTATAATATGAGTTGTATGCCAATAAAATTATCCCTTTATTGAAATGCTCCTTAAAATACTTAAAAAGGGACCTGGATTAGAATTATGGCATTTCATATGGTCCTGTGAGTCCGTCAGGAGTAATTTTTGAATGCAGAACCAGGAGTAACCTCTGAGTGTGATCCTTCCCAAAATTCTTTATGGGCATTCCCTGGTCTAAAAATGAAAATGAGATGTGCATAAATTGAAAAATGCTTCCTATTTTTAATTTTCTTTTTCTATGCAGTCGATTTTTGCATGTTATCTAAAGAAATGGATCAGGCATTGTACTCACTGTTTATTGATGAGAAATTTCAGACAAAATTAAATAATTTTACCATGAAAAAATGGGGTTCTAGTTCTGATTCTATTAAATTCTACTAGTTTGGAATTGGTGATAATGCAAAAATATGGACGTATCACATTTTAAGTGAAATGAGATTAGAGCATAAACTAACTTTGAAATTCCGAATCTCATAGATACAATATTTTTCCTTATAAAATCATTAATTTCAAGCCCAAGAGATAGTATAAGGGTAACACACTTGCCTTTTACAAAGCTGAACCCAGTTGATTATTAGCACTGTTATTAGCTCTCCCCAAGAATGGTCAGGAGTGATCCCCAAGCAAGAAGTCCAGAATGTGCCCTCCACTGCCAGGTGTTTTGCCCAAATAGTAGACTATGGGTATTCAGTGTAAGATGTATTGATGTTTATTTATTCAGGTTATCATTTGGTCAATAAATGTTGCACGTAGCATTTCAAATTAATTTATATTAATAATATTTTGTATGTGACAGAAACATTGTCCTCATATTCTTTCAAAAACGTGTTTTGATATTTGGGCCACAACTAGTGATGCTCAGGGCTTACTCCTGGCTCTGTGCTCAGAAATCGTTCCTGGCTTGGGGGACCATGTGGGACACTGGGGATTGAACTGCAGTCCATCTTAGGCTAGTGTGGGCAAGGCAGACACCTTACCACTTGCGCCAACCCTCTGGCTCCTCTTTCACATTTTTTAATGCAAAAAAATACATTATTGATCACAGGTTAGTAACTACGGGTTAGTAAATAAAATATTTTTAAACTATAGATTAGGTTGTGTACTCCTGTAATAAAAGTTTTGATAGCATGGAGGTAAGGGATTTACCTTTCATGCAAAAGGTCATCGGTTCGAATCCTGGTGCCCCATATGGTCCCCCGTGCCTGCCAGGAGCAATTTCTGAGCATGGAGCCAGGAGTAACCCCTGAGCACTGCTGGGTGTGACCCAAAAACCAAAAAAAAAAAATAAATAATAAGAAAAAGAAAAAAAAAGAAAGTTTTAAAATGGAATAGATATGAGGTATATGTAGCTTCCTGGACAGCATCTTAATGCGACAATGACAACATTTAATTTTATATAATTTCATCTTGCTAAATTACTAGCTAAGCCTAGCCACAATTTCAGAGACTGGAAACTGACTTGGAATTGGTAGTTTAACGAAATAAAGGAAACATAGATCATTGACATGTTGAGAATTAAGAGAATTATACCAGCTTAGAATTTTATAAAAAATACTTAGTTTCTATTTTATTATGATATATTTCAAGTAAGCATTTAGAGTGATATTTTAATAAATCACAGCACAACTTATTATTCTACTAATATCACCATTAGTCCCACTCTGTTTACCCTTTATTATAGAGGCAGAAAGTGCTATACATATGGGTATTAGTGTCTTCCTACTCCTACCCTGTTTTTTTCATTAGAAACTAATTTTATGCTAAGAATGATTTTAAAATATTTTGCATACCTATTGCATTGCTTTTTTAAGTTCAAAATAAGCTAATGATGAAAATTTAAATACAATTCTGTAAAATTTTATTGAATGTACATGGCATCCTTTGCATTGCTTCTTTTATTTTAATGTAAAAATAATAAAAGACTTGGGGGTAGAGGAATACTACAGTGGGTGGGGTGTTTCCCTTGCACCTGACTGAACCCAATTTAATTCCAGTTATGTTCCTATATTGTCTGCTGTATGGTACCCTGAATACTTCCACTAATGATTCCAGAATGCAGAGCCAGGAGTAACCCCAAACATCACTGGGTGTGGCTCCAAAGCATAAAATTTAAAGGCTTATAAAGTCAAGGCATGAATGTTTTATGTATATATAACTTGTCCAGTCTCTTGTTCAGGAATTTTGTTTTCAGAAAACTTAAGTCTGTTTATAGGCATAAAAATTATTCATTTAAAAATTGAATTTACAGAGACAGAGTGATAGCATAACTGGTCTTGCATGTGGCCAACCTAGCTTCCATATAGTTTTCCAGGCTTTGTAATGAGTGATTCATGGATATAGAGCCAGGAGAAAACCCTGAGAACTACTCTGTGCTGTCCTACAACAAAACAAAACAAATTTGAACTTACAATGTGTAGTCTATGATTCAGTTTTTTTTTTATTAAAATTGATACATATATTTCTATGAATGTATCTATTTATTTATAAAGAATAATTTGAAGGTATGTACTTCCTGGTAACACCTTCTGGGAGAATCATAAAATAATATGGGAAAATTTTATTTGATTGCTTTATGGGGTTCTGTTACAGTTCTCAAAGTATGCAGGTATCAGTGCCAGCAATACTTGGCCAATTGGGTTCTATGGTTCACTATGAAGTATGGCTGCTTTGTTCAGGACTGTGGTGCCAGGGACCACCAGGTTTACTTGCAGCATTGTGCAGTAGTTTCTAGGACTATACTTGTTAATAGATTTTTGTTTTGTTTTGTTTTGTTTTGTGGCCACAACCGGTGATGCTCAGGGGTTACTTCTGGCTATGTGCTCAGAAATCGCTCCTAGTTCGGGGACAATACGGGATGCCAGAAGTGAAACCCAGGTCTGTCCTGGGTCAGCTGCATGCAAAGCAAATGCCTACTGCTGTGCTATCACTCTGGTTCCTGGTCAGTATTTTTGGAGCCAAGTAGTACAGATGATCAAACCAGTGCCCGGCACATGCAGAGCATATATTCCCTACCCTGTATTATCTTCACTCCTTCTGAATTGCAATCGATTGAATTCTCCAGTTGTATTTTAAAACTTTTGTAATTGATAAAATTTTATTTAAAATATTTCATGATTGGGGCTTAAGTGATATTATAGTGGGTAGGTTACCTTTTTTGCATGTGGCTGACCCAGGTTCTTTCCCTAATCCCCTCATCTCTTGAGCCTTCTAAGAATGATCAGTTAGCACAGGTCAGGAGTGAATTCTGGGAACTACAGATTTGACCCATAAAAAAATCAAAATAATGACCGGAATTGGACAAACTGGTTTGCATGGAGCCTAGAAATGGTCTTCTGTCAGGAAATTTCAGGGGTAGGGTCTCCTTGTACTTAGGCCAATGTTTTTCTTTTCCATGACCTCCATACTTTGGTGTGCCCATGCAAGTGATAACTGCCATGCTAACATATTCCTTTTACCAGACTTGCCTGCACATCCTTATCCATTGTCGTTCAGTAACTATTATTAGTAACCATAATATAGTCTTTGATCTAAAAGTTTGGCAGAATTGTATTCCTTTTCTTGGTTAAATATATAATGTTTAATGTATATGCATTGCATATATAACCTGAACATATTGCATATATGTGTATGTATATACCACAACTTCTCTATAAGTTTTCTATACTTCCTTATTAAAAAAATAAAAAATATTATAAAAAATTAAAAAAAATCGGGGTCGGGAGATAGCATGGAGGTAAGGTGTTTGCCTTTCATGCAAAAGGTCATCTGTTCGAATCCCGGTGCCCCATATGGTCCCCTGTGCCTGCCAGGAGCAATTTCTGAGCATGGAGCCAGGAGTAACCCCTGAGCACTGCCGGGTGTGACCCAAAAACCAAAAAAAGAAAATCAAAATAATTATTTTTGCTCTTCTCTCCTCTCTTTTTTTTTTCTCTCTCTCCTCCTCTCTGCTAAGCCGATCTACGGACCGGGACCCCCACAGTAAGATGGTCTCACTCGACCCAAGTGGGACCAATCGAGCTGTGTGATTGGGGACCCCAGAAACATAAAGACCACCACGCGGTCATGATTCTGCCTCTTCTCTCCTCCTCTCTGCTAAGGCTATCTACGGACAGTAGCCTCTCCAGGCCCCGTACCCAAAAAGCGCAGCTGCTCCGCTTCCCTCCGCGGCCGCGCCTACTTTGAAACCCCTGAATTTCATACCAGCAAGGGGACTTAGGTGAATTCTGTTTATGAGTGATCGTCCTCCCACTGTAACTTTACCTTGTCCTCTCTCTTTGCATCTTTGTTCTCATAATTAAAAATAAAATAAAAAAAAAATAAAAAAACATAATTATTTTTAAATTCCATCTAAAACACCAATAAACATTCACAATTTAGGAACAAATATAACTGGATAACTGTTAGTTATTAAACTGTCAGATATTAACTTCTGTCAATTTAAAATATGAATATATTAAATACTATATGGAAAATCACTAAAGTATTAAGTAATCTAACAGGTATACAACTGTGCTCTAGATACCAGTGGTAAGTGTATCATTGTTGATGGTTAGGGAGCAATAAATAGTATTCAGTTTTTTATTACTGGGAAGGAGTGTCTTTTCCTCAGAAGTAGTATGAAGAGGGTGCAGAGTATGAAGAAAGTAGAGGACTACAAGTTGACTATAAAAGTAGCAGTAGTAGTAGTAGGTAAAAAAAAAAATCAGTGATTAAGAATATACAGAAGATATACAGGAATCAAAATATGCAGAATAAGAATGTGTTAATTAGGGATGAAAATTTTACAGGGATGAAAGATATATCTAATCAAACATTCATTCTAAAAGAATAATATATATTTTTAATATATGATATATATTTTATACATTATTAGTATATATTATATATAATATATATATAAAACCTCCCTGGCCAATGTCTCAATGTTTCAGCTAAGGAAAAAACAGATTACATAATTTCTAGATATTATTAAGATCTAATAAATCATGTGGATGTGAATAAAATGTGCAAATTTATTAAGTTTATTGCAATAAACCATTTTTAGTATATTCAGTACTTTTAATTTTATTTGATCTCTTTCCAATAAGATAGATAAGAAATATATCAGCTTTTGTGTGTTCATTAGTTATCTGACAATACTTTGCTAAAGTTAAAGACATTATGGAGAGGAAGTGAGCAAATTATCATTTTTGATATTAAATATGTCAGTGTGCCACAGACATGAATAAAAGAAAGATCTAGAAATCTTGATTATAAATATCTGTTTATATACATATCTTAAGGGAAAGGGAAATGATTAATATTCCAATTTTACTTACTATGGAAGTTATGATATATTAATATTCAATGTATAATTAATAAAAATATAAATTTAAAAAAGTAATATAAACAGATTTTTTCAATATACATTAATATGTTGACAGCAATATAATAACTTATATTGACTTTTTATAATATAATTATTTGCAATTTAATTATAATATTTACTATAGCATTATATAATATATAATATATTTATATTGATTAAACATGGTTGTGCGAATTAATGAGAGATTATTTCTTGCATAGGAGTGGAAGCAGATGTGAAACATTTACTTAATGAAGAATTAATTTACAAATGAGTCATTTATTCAATATTTTTCAGTTTTGTTGAATCAGGCAAGGATAAAATTATTTTGTAGTCATTTAAAGGAGTTTATAGAGAGACACAATGACAGGAAAAAACAGGAATTTCTATAGAACCTTAACCCTCCAAAAGTTAACTTAAAACTGAGTGATTAAAATGATTGGCTCCAATACAACCTGCCATTTGTAACATATTAATTCAAGATTTAAAGAATAAATCTAGAACCACTCAAAGCAATAGTTAATTAAGAGAGAAAATCACGGGGCCCGGGAGCTAGCATGGAGGTAAGGCGTTTGCCTTTCATGCAAAAGGTCATCAGTTCAAATCCCGGTGCCCCATATGGTCCCCCGTGCCTGCCAGGAGCAATTTCTGAGCATGGAGCCAGGAGTAACCCCTGAGCACTGCCGGGTGTGACCCAAAAACCAAAAAAAAAAAAAAAAAAAAAAAAAAAAAAAAAAAAAAAAAAAAAAAAA